>APFE030515043.1:0-152304 GCA_000404065.3 Pinus taeda
GTCGCACTTCGCCCAACAAGTCGCACTTCTGATCTATCGGTCGCTCCTCCAGAAATGACAGAAATCGTATCAAAATTGCCTTGTTTTGATTTCTCTTTGTGTCTTGCAAGTTTACAATGGTATAATGAGACCATAAAGAGAGCTTTTGGGTCTTTATAGGTCCACTTTAAAAAAATATTAAAACATTAAACCCACTTTCAAATGTTGCATGTTTTGGCATTTGCTTTAACACTATTTGTTTTAATTTTCACTTTGCCTGGAATTGATTTTTAACATTAAACCCACTTTCAAATGTTGCATGTTTTGGCATTTGCTTTAACACTATTTGTTTTAATTTTCACTTTGCCTGGAATTGATTTTTTAAGTGTTTTCACTTGGATCTTTTTGCAGATAAATTCTCTGATGGATACTGATGAGGAAACCAGGGTATTGCCGGCATTCTGAAGATTTATGAAGATTTTCCTTATTTTTGCCGTTTCACATGACCTTGAGTTTAAAAAAAACAAGTTTTTTAAACCAAGGTATTAATGAGCTGCAGCTGATGAAAAATATCAAGGAACATGGTTACATACCTCCTTCTGGCTTGCTGGAGACCATCGGACTTCAGACTCATGACTTTGAAATGATTTTGACCTAAACCCTAAACCTAGGAAACCCTAGACCTAGACTTGGGATTTACACAAGACAAAACTGCAATAAGTGAGACACAAGTTTTTCACATGATATGATGATATGACCTGATTCCAGCAAGGCCAAGAAGGGAACAAGACCAGCTCTTCCATCAGTGTTATGGCATGCCTAATGGGATGCAAAACTGATGCTGATGAGACACCTACATATGCATATGCAAAGAGCTGTTGATCACTGATGGCGGGCTTAAGACCGACACTAACACCATCAATATGGAACTGTTCATTATTTACGCTCAAGGAGTAAACCCAAGGGTTGTGATATGGCCAATGAAGATGCAGGACTTTCTAGATAGTATGGTGTTGACAGTCGTTGAACCATGCAGAGTTTAGCACCAATGATATGGGATGTGTCGGACACTCTTAGACACGAAGCAGAACTGATCTGGATGTCGTTGCCTAACCCATGGGTTGGCTGATGAACCATGAAAGATAAGGGAAAGACTATACGAATGGAGACAAATGGTGGAATTGCAATTAACAGTTCGGTTATAATGCACCTTAAAGAATGGGATCTCGCGAATAGTAACAATTGTCTTGCAAAATTGCAACACAAGCTGCAACAAACAGTGCATATAAGAGACCAGAAATTAGAAACTTGTTGCATTGGCACAAATAATTCCCATATGTGGCACCCCATCTTGAGCTAAAATCCTATAAGGGGGTGCTTTATGTTAACCGAGCAGAGAAGAATGAGCATCATCAGTTACGTGAAGTAGTGGAAGCAATGGAGCAGGAGCTAGAAGAAGAGTTGCAGGAGACAATGAGGGAGCAGCAGAATGAAGTGCATCACTCACAGGGATGGTGGACTGTGCAGCACGTATCGCTGCACCAACAAGTGACTCAAGACAAGTCATGATGATTGTGTTGGGGGCTCATTGGGTAGCAAAGGCCCTGCGTAAGGGATTTGGGTCTCAAAGCCACATTTTTGGGTAAAATTATGGCAAAACTCCATGAAATGCACGAAGCACGAATTGTAGTGAGTCGGCTTGCCCATGGCCCATGGACCATGGGAATGTATAAATAGAGCAAGGCTCTATGGCTAGAAGTCAATTTTTTAGTAGTCTTTGTTTGGATCTTGATGATTATGGGTTTGTGAAGGCAATATCCTCTGCATCTATAAGTCTGAGTCGAGGGTGTTGGTAGATAGATAGAGGCTCTATAGTTGTGTGCGCAGAGGCTTGGTAGAGTCTGCAATTGTGTGCGTGAACCCCTGCAGCTAAGTGCACAGGATGGATCTAGTTGTATTTACGAAAGATATTAATAAAGATAAGTTGGTTTCAGAAATATCGCAATTTATTTTATTTTCGTTTATAAATCTGTTAAATGAGTTAATGTATTTAAAGATTTATGTTTGTGCACATTGGGCTTTATTGTTAAATGTTTTCTTAAAGACTATAACCAACAGATCAGATTTGTAATAATATCTTTAATAACAAAATACTCCTGTGTGGATCTACACGGGATATAGAGTGGCGCGAGGCCACATAACGGTGTCTGACCCCCCCAAGACCACATTGAGACACCCAAGGGTGTGGAAGCCCGGTTCCAGCACCCTCCCCTGCTACCTCGAGTGAGACCTCAATTTGTGCTCTGCGGATTGTTGCCAAAAGGGCCGGTAGTTGTGGGATTTGTTTGGCTAATAACTCTTCCGAACCTAGGTCAAGGCCCAATAAGCCAACAAATCCAACAAAGCAATTGAAAGAGAGCGCGGGACTATAAAGAAGATTGTTTTGGATCTACACGATAAGGGACTTGCGCATAGAATCAACATATCACAAGGTTCGCGCCCGCGCACAAGGGATAGTGCTACCACGTGGATAAGCTAGGAAGTGACCATTGGTGTCACTATTCACGACGAGATGACCACTTTAAGGCCAAATGGAGTAGGCAGAAAGCATTTAAGACGTGAATTATGGGCAAGATTTGGGACAATCTGCCACTAAGAAAGAATTGATGGCCCGAAATTGGGGGGAATGATCGAATTTAAATTCAAAAGGCACTATAAAACTCCAGAGGTTGGCCATGAGACAACACTTGTTCATTTGAGAATTGAGTAGTTGATTAGAACACCGAGTGTTGAGTGTTGAGCGATATCCAAGCCCCTAAGTTCACAAAAGACCACATATAGGACAAACAATATGACAACTACCAGGCTAGGTTTGGGCTTTAAGGAAGGAACCACTGGTGAGGCCGCGCCGACCCACACAATACATGATGTTTCCGAAGAGTCTAGGGTTGCACCGGAAATCTCGAAACCACCTTGAACACTGAGACCAATAAAAGATAAGCAGCTCACGGGACCAGCCTGCACGTCCCCAAGGAATTCACAATTCAACAAGCTCTCAATGGAAGAAAAGGGCAAGGTTGTCACCATTGAGTCAGATGAAGAGGAGGACTTACAGGCTCTGATCACTGAGGTACAGGAAGCATAGGAAGTAGAGGAGGATATCCAGCTGATGCGCTCTGCGGCAAAATTGCCCAAGTATGTTCTTCCACAAAAAAGGAAGACCAAGATATCAAAGGATATGGATGCCATGAAGAGCGCACTCCAGACCCTACTTCTTCCTAATGAAATTATGTTTGAGGGCTCACCCCTGGGCTACCTGCCCACAATGATGTTTGAAGAATGGGACCTCATGAACAATGAGAAATTCCCACACTTAGAGATGGACAGCCTCATGAAGCATACCATAGAGGGGCCAGTAATCACATTAGAGCCATGGAAATGGCTACACGGTGTGGAGAAGGCTAGGTTGTTGCATTTGTTGAAGATACCACACTTTCACCATGAATCCATCACCATTTTCTTCATTAGGCAGCTGCTTTTCCTGGTGCACGATGGGTACTTATGGCTGGAGGAGCCTATTCCCATCAGTGCGGCTCTCATCCACCAAATTTCCTGGCTTCCCTGTAAGGGAAAAGATCCCTCGACGATAGCATGAAAAAGCAGCAATTTGGCCCTCATGGAAGCCATGAAGGCCAAATACAAGATGGAAAAGAAAAAGAGGGGTTATGCCATCACTAGTATTAAGGATAAAGGGATGTGCATAGCCACCCAACTCTTAGCCAACAAGGTAATGCAAAAATGTCGCGTCGATGAAGTACTAGCATTGGTGATTGCGTTGGCTGAACAATGTGTGGAGGGGGTCCAATTCAACTGGGTTGAGTTCCTCTGTGAAGAATTTTAGATCAACTGTAGGGAGGCCCATGAGCAGGGTAATACATTCCACTACGCATGGTTGCTCTTGTCCATCTTGCTGGTTGTGGGTGAACTACTGGAGGATAGCTAGTTCCTGGAGATTGAGCGTGACTTACTTAAGGCCGCTAAGCACGCATCGCACTGGGCTACCAAGGACATGAAGTGGATTCGTGATACAAAGATTTTATGAGTGTTCATGGAGGTGAACATCTGCATGTGGATCAATAGGAGGCCACACCTATCCCCCACGGTGTACAGCAATCTGCAGAGTTTTGTAGACTTCAAGGCGGACATGCACAATGTCTACATCAGGGTGTAGAAAGATCTGCAGCAATGGACCAAGCTCCCATTCATTGCCATAATTTTACAGTGTTAGAGACATGGCCTCCCAAGTGGGGCGCCCCAAATTTAACAGGATTGGAAAAGGTGGTAGGATAGAAAAGAAAGGAGGATGCCAGGCTACGCATCAAAGAGCTGGCTGAGAAGAGGTGCAACGAAAAATGGCAGTCGAGGTAAGGATAGTCTGTGAGGCAGCACAAGCAGTTGCAGAGCAGACAAAGGCTATCAAAGCAGCAATAGCAGCACAGACATCAAGGACCACAACAACACAAGCTGAGGAGGGTCAGGAACTATCTACAAAATAGGAGACAAAGGACATAGACCCTGCAGGAGAGGGCGTAGGCATAGTCACAACTTCCACCCAACTCAAAAGGTCATGTGTCACAGAGAGATTAGGTCCACGGAAAAAATTCAAGGCCTCCAAATTGGCCATCAACCCGATCACATTAATGGAAGGTGACCTTTACGACATCGGTGAGATGGTTCATGATATCACCAAGGAAGCACTCCACAAAGTCATGTTGGAGTAGCAGACTATGTTGGGGGCCTTAAGGGCGCAGCTACAGGAATTACAGGTGTGGGTCCCACAGGAGGGTACCTTGTCTACCCAAATCGCCACAGGCATGACAGCAGTAGAACATATGCTCCACGCAAAGATGGCCAATACGATAACCTTGCCAGAGGGAGTGCTAGTCTTAGAGAGCACAATGGATCGGGTGACGCTTACTACACCGAAAGGCATTGGCCTTAACTTGGTTGCCCTTCCCCGCGACACACTTTATCAGCTATAGGATGGGATAACAACAGAACTCCATGCCAGAGAGAGTCATGCAGTCCAGGTTCTAAGCGAGTAGAAGATTAATATATAACAACTTATCTTGTAGCACGACGAGTTGGTGTCGCAAAATCAACATTTGGTGCACACTATAGATGACGCTTGTCGACATGTCCTAGAGCTAGCTATCGCAACAGATATAACAGTAGAAGTACGAATCCACAAGTTAGTGAGTGGAGCCGGCAATGTGCAAGAAGAGATAACAAGGGTGCAGCTAGAGCTAAATCTCCAGGTCACCGAGCTGTGGTTGAAGGCACAGCCTTCTACTCCCCCAGGAAGTCAGAGAACAGCACGCTAGTGCTATTACAGCAGGGATGGAAGAGATTGGAGGTGCAATGCGTGACTGTATAGGCATGTTGGAGCAGGTGTTGGAAGTCCTCACTACATCACAAGAGGACCCTAACATTTAGTGAATGGAGACCAAGACACACGAACTTCAGCAACAATATGACAACATCAGAGGAATTGCGTAGACAGTAATCCTTACTCGGAAACTTGCAAGGATGCAATAGGTCAAGGCTTTAAAAGAGCAGGTGGATGAGGCACGCACAAAGAAGCAGTTCTAAAAGCACGCGTCCAGATGTGGATTGATGAAGCCTTCACAATCACAATAAAGATTGAAGGAAAGCTTGCATAGATTCAAGGAATGCATGCACAGATGCAGCGTAGGATGCCAGAAACAGAGAATTCAAAAGCAAGAGTGCAGCAGGTTCAGCAGACAACATCTCAGTGCATTGCCAACATTCAAGTCGTTCGGGACCAGCTGGAGGGACTTCGCACCAAGATCGTTGCGCCGATAAAGTGACTTAAGGGTGAATCATGATGTTTGTGTTGGGAGCCTGTTGGGAATGGAATCTCCCCACAACATGTTTTGGGTCTCAAATCCCAAGTTTTTGGTCAAATTTATTGTAAGACTCTGTGAATTGCGAGCGCAAAGCGTGAAGTATAGATTGAGTCATATGGTTGTCCGCCCTATGTTTGTAATGTAATGTAATGTTATGTCGGCCTACCCATGGTCCACGGACCATGGAATTGTATAAATAGAGTGAAGCTCTAAGTTGTAAAGTAGGAAAGGAAGTAATGAAGAAGAAATGAAGGGATAGAATACGATAGTAGCAAGAGTCTTAAGTATCTTGGGTTGTAGTAGTAGGAAGAGGCTCTATAGCTGAGTGCACAGAGGCCTAGTAGAGTCCACAACTGAGTGTACAGACCCCTACAGTTGAGTGCACAGGGTGGCGTCAAATTTGTAACCAAGGAAGAAGAATAATAAAGAGAAGTTTATCTAAATTCCATGTATCTGTTCTTATGTTATTACATGTTTGATATCATGTGCAATTATATTGTTTATTTACTGTGTGTTGATGTATGAATGGTGAATGTTACACAGTAATTTTTCACTGCCTTCACCCCAATCTTTCTACTGTGTCATGTGTCCAAGTGAACCATGCTCATACTGAACAAATTCTCTTTTGTGTTGCCAAGTGACCCACTTTTCCTAAGTTTTCTGCCTCATCGCGAGAATGGACTTAATATACGCGATGGACAACGGTCATAAATAGTCCAGTCGTGCTTCTAACGTGGAAGTACATCTATTTCCCATGACGGTCCAATTTCATTCTCTGGCATGAGGTTATTTGCTATATTTAGTGACAGTCTGACTGGCTACATTGCCTACTAGTGATGTCAGCGCTAAAGCTTAGTTATAAACTCGCAATGATCCAGATTGGGCGAATTCGTTCCAACAGTCAGCCTTCTAGATGTCTCCAGACTTGGTTGTTGGCATAGTTTGTGTCACCCTTCCTCCTCTGGTATGGCAGTTCCATCATTTGTGCTACCTTCCTTGGGGATAAGCTCTCTCTTCCACCTTTCATGGAGACTCCTCCTATTTAAACACTCACCTTTGATATGATCAACTACTTGGTAATTTCTTGGTTTGAGCAGTGTTGTTAGTGCTTTTGAGTTTGAAAGATAGTTGGTGTGGGTGTGACAAGTGTGGGATTGTTGATAGCTTGTGGAAGGTTGTGAAGTGCCCTTTAACTTTGTGTAATAGCTTATGAGTGAGAGAGATTTTGTATGTTGGGAGATCCATCTTCAAAGAGTGAATGCTTGAAGAACATGCTGGTTGGATCCTCTGAGAAGGCTTGCGACGTCAAGACTTTGGTTGTAAGCTTGCTCTTATTTCATTATTAATACAATCAATGATATTTTCCTATGTCTTGTATGTAATTTACTTGATAGTTCATGACTTCTTGACTTTGTGAGTAAATAGATCATTGTTGTTTTCCAGTTACATGCTTTGCTGTATTTCCTTTGCATTGTTTCAAGTTGACCACTCGTTGAGGAGAAGGAAGCAAAAGTTGGAGTAGCACAATGGAACTCCATCAACCACCAGTTGAGGTATGCCTCCAACTATGACTGTTTAAGGAAATCTAATGTTGATATGTCCTTGTTGTGACTAGACCCACTCTAAGGCTAGAGGGGTTGCCTCTGTCCGCAGAGGGAACACTTTCCTGCATCACAAGTTGGTGACTCCACTAGGGAGTCTGTCCTATGTTCTTCTCTTGTTTTCTCTTTTCTTGATTGTGATTTGGTCTCTCTTGAGTTTTGGGGATTAACTATCAGTATTTTGGGTTACCTATATTGGTCTGGGGAATCGCTCTATTGTCTGTCAGATTGACTAGTTTTTGTTTGGGAGTTTTTGGTTTGTTTGTCATTGTTTTCAACATCATCATGGAAAGTAGTTTAATAGTTGCGCTGACGTCATGCTTACTCTTTTGTAAAGTCTTGTGCATCACTAAATAACGTCTCATAGTCACGATGACTCCTGAAATTGGTACGTCGCGGGAAAGACGTGTACTTACGCGACGACGTCGCTCTATTGCTACAGCTAGTTGCTGATTAGCGCTAGTTGCTTGTGTTGTCCTCGCGATGATTCCTGTAGAATTGATTTTCTCAATTCTGCCTCCTGAGTTCACCAGTCCTGTTGATCCCTTGCTTTTTCTCTTGCTTAGTAGCTTGTTTTTTCACTGTTTATGGTTAAGGCACTTTTTCTTTGGCTCTGTTGAATGAATCTTGCATTTTTCCTGTGTGACCTAGTTCATTCTTTCAAGTTATTGAATCAATTGGCTTGGTTGTTGGTTTGCCCAAGTTTTGTTTGCACTTTCTTGTTGGTTTGATTGAGCCTTCTTCATTGCTTATTTCTAGTTGATTTTTAGTGACGATTATTGGACCAATCTCTGGTATTGAATCGATTTCTTTTCGCTACCGAACATAGATCACAATTGTTTGGATCGACCGGTTTTTCCATGCTTGCTTGTTTGTTTCTTTTAACTTTAAAACATCAAAATCAAAAGACTGCATTTATTTTAGTATACAAAAGTGAAAGTGAATTTGCATTTCAAGGTTGCATACTGGAAAGCGAATGATAAAATCTCTCATTAGTAGTATCCATGCACTGTAGGAATTGATGTCTATATGCATTGAGTGACTGCATTCATTTATCTTGGTTTTCTTGGTTTGGGAATGATCTCTCTACCCTCCTGTAGGTAGGTGTTCATTGAAAGAAAAGGATATTTCATTCATTCTAGCTGCATCCTAGGTTTTGTTGTATACATACGGTAAGGCCTAAAACTGAAACATAATTCAAGATCAACTTTAAAATGAACTGAATAAACCTAACAACGCATTGGAACATAACGCTCATTACTTAGAGGTCTAGGCTAGAGACATGCTCCGGCGTTGTTAAACCTAGTCACTATTGTTTTCACTCAAGGTTGGGTGATTCCTCCCTCTGTGACTCAATAACGGTCTAGTACGGAATTGCGCTCCCATGTACCGTCGAGTATATGTTGGGAGACCCCACTAGGTTATCATCCTATATCCTTAGGAAGCCATGTCTGCTGCCTTACAAACTGTAACACACCGAACACAACATTTAGGAAGATTGATTGTCATATGGAAAGTCCTTGGTTTTCATATGACTGCCAAGGTGTATATGCAGTTTTATGGGTTGTTTGGTAAACCTTTTGCCTAGTTCTCTAGAGTAGTCACTTTTGTTCCTTTTCGGACTCCCTAAAAGAAAAGGTCTATCTTAGCACTTGTCACTTCAGGCTCATTAAATATTCAAAGGAAACTAGAGTCATCTTTTTGTCCTTTTCTCGACTATTTAAAGATGAAAAGGTCAAGTTTGGTTCCCGTGTCTTAAAATTTATTCAGCCACGTTCACATTTACTCTGTTAGATATTGTTTGCGTTTAGTTTGAGTAGGTTTCTTTCTTGTTAGTTTTCCTAGGATATTGAATTGAATCATCCTAGCGGAATCACCGATCCCATCTCCCATTCCAAGTGACCAAGGGTCTCCATCCTCTGTAGCTTCCAAAGTTTCGGTTGTTAGTGATACTCTCCTTGTCATCCCGAGTATCCAACCGCTTAACTCTCATGCTAGAGAGGATAAGTCTTATGATATTAATTGGAACCCCATTTGGGAGCCTTCCGAAGAAGACTTTCCCGTTACTCCTCCTAGCGTTTCGATCCCGATGTCTTCTTCCGACATGGAGGAGACAACTCCCATCTCCAGTGAAGAATCCTTTGTGGCAGAAAGTGAAATACCTATGCCTACAGAAACTTCACCTTTCCGTGTTACTTCCCTTGGTTTCACGTTTCCTTTAAGATATAATGCTTTAGTGGACATCATCAGTTCTAGATCTCCCCTATCGAGTTCCATATGGTCTCGTACTGGCCCTCCGACTTTGGAGTCTTTTACATCCCAAATTCATAATGTGCCCATCACATATGTTCTGACCATGCCAACTGTTTGTGTGGCTTCTTGAACCCCTATTGTTGATGCCGCCACTACTTCTTCAGTGGTGACTACTTTTGCTAGGCCTTCTGCTGGTCCTACTAATAGTGGCCCAATGGCAGGAATTGTTAATCCTACACTAAGTGCCCCACCTTCTTCTGGTTCCATTCCAGCAGGAGAGGCATATGATCAATATGTACAAGCTCTTTAGAATCCGGATCCTCAAAATCCATTTCATTATTATGATTCTCGTGAAGCTCATATCTATTACCCTGGACCTATGCCATCTCAACCTACGGTTGAGGTCACGGTTCCGTTGTCCATTGCTTGGGGCACCACCACTTATCATGGTGGCAAAGCACCACCTGCAAATTTTTAAGGGCCACCCTATCAAAGTCATTTGTCTTATGGACAACCTTATCCAGGGCAACCTGGAAGCCCACAAGGACAACACTTCCATGGACAACCTTTGGCCTTTGGTGTTTCTTCCTTTACCTATTTTGGGCAACCTTCTAGTAATCCGGGACAACCTTATGTACAACAAGGCCAACCCGGCATCCAGCAAGGCTACCCTTCTGGGCAAGTCGGTCAACCTTATGTTCAGCAAGGCCAACCCACTGTCCCACCAAATCAATCCTCTGGACAACTTGGTCAGCCTCAAAGCCAACTAGGCCAACCAACTGTCTAATCTGCTCAGCCATCCGGCTAGCCAGGACAACCCAGTACCCAGCAAGCTCAGCTTTCTAGGCAAATGGGTCAACCTCAATCTCAACTAGGTCAACCTTCTAGCCAGATGTCTCAGCTTCAGTTCTCTCAAGGACATCCATCTGGGCCTACTCAACCGGGCACTCAAACAATTGTTGCTTCTCAAGCTCCACCCAGTTTTCAGCCCCAATCTGAGCTCCAGAGCCAATCTGGTCCTCAATGCAAGTTGGATCCCAATCTCAACCTACTTATCAAATGCAGCTTGGCTCCTAGGCTCAGTTTGGAGCCCAACAACCTTATGGTTTTCAGCAATCCCAAGGGCAAACCCAATTTGCCCCGTATCAAAATTATTAACAACTGCAGGTAAATCCTTACCAGAATTTCCAACAACCATATGTTGCTCGTATAGGCCAAATTGGTAATCATTGGAATGTTGGGGGGAAATCCATGGTCAACCATCCAGTTATAGTTATAACCCCTATGGACAAAATTCCTATGGGCAAAACCTTTACGGGCCAAATCTGTCCAGACAAAACCAATGGGGGCAACAAGCAGCTGGGTGGAACTCTGGTTCTACCTCCTACCTGTGACCTCAAATGTCCTCTAACCCTCAATTACCCTTTTTAGCGACGTTGGAATTACCGGATGTGTCCAAACTAAAAAATGATCCCATTCTTCACAATCTGTATTGACCATTGGTTCCAACTAAAATTCCAGGTGATTGTCCTAAGTTTGATGGCAAAGCTGGAGAAGATCCCCAAGATCATGTCATGACTTATCATCTATGGTGTTCATCAAACTCATGGCTCGATGATTCAATCCGACTCCACCTTTTTCAACAAACTCTCACTAGCTCTAGTGCTAAATGGTATATTGAGTTAGCTCGCGGATATTTTCAGGACTTTAACTCGTTAGCTATGGAATTTTAAACTCATTTTTAGTTACCAATTCGATATGAAATGGGCACACATCTCCTGACGTCCTTAAAACAGACTATGGCCACGCATATCTCTGATCATATTCATGAATGGAGACGACGTGACCATTTGATTAAGTTTGGATTCCTGACCAGCTTCTGATTGACTGGTTCACAACTTCATTGTCGGTCCAATAGCCCGGGATATTGCTATGGGGGCATGTGTAACTGAAGAGCAAGCTATTGCGCATGCTCAGTACCTCGACTTGGTTTACTCCCAGTTTGGTACGCTATATGATTATGTGCCAGATGCTTTGAGACCCGGAACTTTCAAAGCCCCACCAACACCATCTATTGACGATGTTATCAGTTCTTTCAATGCGCCTTCTAAGAAATCTTCCATGAACCCTGGGAAGAAAAATTCGAATGCCTTGAATGAAACCACTTCTCAGGCTATATCCAATTCTAGCAACACTTCTGAGGTTAATGACGTCCAGTCCACCACAGCAAACAAGGCCTTAAAAGGGAAAAAGAAGGGAAATGGAAAGAATAAGGTTGATCAACTGAAGCAGGATTCCCCTAAACCTCCACCCAAGGAAGGTGCCAAATGCAAGCCTAAGTATCCTTGCCTTATCTGTGACGAGGATCATTATACCAAAGACTACCCTAGACCTTCTGAAGTTAGTCGGTTGTTGAAAGGCACTCCCGGAACTCCTGACATACTCAAAGAACCTTTTCCCTCGCAGCAAACTCAAATGGTGGTTGATCCATCTCAATCCTCTTCTCCCTTTGGTTCTCAAGTATTTATGGCTGGGATGATTCCCATCCACATTAGTACTCGGGAAAAAGAGTATCTGTCGCTACCAGGAAAGAGCCTAAGTTCCCCTCTAGTGCTCCTCTGTCTAGTTCTGGTCCCATCCATATTGAGCGACCTAGCACTGAAATGGTAATCCGACCTCCTCCTAAAGACGTACTCCAGAAATATTCATACAACCCTAATGCTCATGTTTCTCAGCACTATAGCATCATTGAGGACTTAGCCCAGGCTCTGTCAGTTATTTCCGCATTAGAAGTTCTCTAGAGTTTCCCCTCTCAGAGGAAGTCTTTGCTATCGGCCATCGATGGCATTGACCCAACCGATTTGGATTTGATCACTTTTGACCTAAATAGTCATATACCGAGACTGCCTCACCAAATTGCCTTCCTTATTCAAGTCATCATCAATTCTAAAACGATTCATCGTACCGTCATTGATGAAGGTACTTCTACTTGCATAATGTATGTTGCTTGTTGGAAGGCTATCGGTTCTCCAACTCAAAGCCAGTCTCCTACAACCTTGGAAGCCTTTGATGGGAGAGAATCTTGTCCTTATGGTATACTCCAACACTTTCCTATTACTCTGGAAGGGAAGATGGTCGAAGTGGAGTTCTAAGTTGTCGATGCAAATTTAACTTACAACCTCCTTTTAGGATGCAGCTAGACATATGCCATGCGAGCCGTGGCTTGATCTCTATTTTGTGTCATTCATTTTCCTCATCAGGGGAAGATTGTCACAATAGACTAGTTGTCCTTCTTGGCCTCCTCCTCTTATGGCAACATACCTTTTGTGGAGCATATCCCTATTCCATGTGAGAGTGTGGGTGATGGACTCTTTAAAGATCCTCCCCTTATGGGTGTTTTTTCACTCCCACCTCCCAACATCGCTCCTATTAATATGATTTCTATTCACTCTGATCCTTGGATTCTTCCTCCTATTGATCAGATAGGAGCTTGGGGCGATGAGATGTTGTTGAGTCCTACCGAGCTCAACTACGTCAAAATTATTTCTACATCGGCTTCATTCTCTGAACCTGCCCCTTCAAGCAGAGCTCTCGACTCATACATTTAGTCTCCTTGGATTGGAGATGGCACTTCTTCAGACCCTTTATAGGAAATTTTTCCTTCCGATGAAGCGATTATTGAGACCATGTCTTTCAAGGAACCCCCTTGGTCTGATCATCACCATCATTCCTCGTTTCTCCCTACCCATTGGGAAATACTTACTTGTCTCAAGCAGTTTGCTTCTTATCTCCCCTCCCAACCCCTTCAAACACCTATCCAGATCCATCAAGTGTCTTCTGAAGGGAATATGGGGAACATTACGTAAACTCAGCCAATCGACATCTCTATTAAACCAGGGATTGTTGAGCACATCCATGTTGGGGTAACTTGTACTCCGGAGGAGATTCAGCTTTATACTGGTCTTTTTTGTGAATTCTGTGATGTGTTTACTTGGTCTTACGAAGAGATGCCCCGCATCGATCCTAGCATCGTGGTGAATGAAATACCTACCTATATGGGTGCTAAACCTGTTCGGTAGCGTCTACACCCCATGCACCCCAGAAAGGTTGCGGCTATTAAAGCAGAAGTTGAAAAGCTTCTTAAGGCTAGTTTTATTTACCCCATCCCACTCACAGATTGGGTCTCTAATATTGTCCCTATGACTAAAAAATAGGGCACCATTAGGGTATGTGTTGATTATCGTGATATTATTTGGGCCTATCCCAAAGATAACTACCCCACACCCTTCATTGACCAACTCATTGATGAGTGTGCCGAGAGTGAAATATACTCATTCATGGATGATTTTTCTGGTTATAAGTAGATTAATATTGCACCTGCAGATCAACACAAGACCACTTTTATCTATCAGTGGGGCACTTTCCCTTATTAAAAGCTCCCCTTGGGTTTAAAAAATTCCAGTGCCACCTTCCAACATGCGATGTCTTACGCATTTCATGATATCCGATACATTGTGCAACCTTACCTGGATGACCTTCCAACTCATTCAACAAAACACCAAGACCATCTGACCCACCTTCGTGAAATGTTTCTCTATTGCAGACACTATTGTATCTAGCTAAATCCACATAAGTGTGTCTTCTGTGTTGAGTCAGAGAAACTTCTCGGGTTCATCATCTCCCGAGAGGGTATCCATCTGGATCCCCTTAAGGTCGAAGCCATCCTGAATCTTCCTCCCCCTGCTTCTTTGCAGCAATTACAGAGTTTGCAAGGTAAAGCAAATTTTTTATGATGATTCATTCTGAATTATGCCAAAGTGGCCAAAGGCTATATGCGGTTGTTAAAACATGACACCCCTTTTCTTTGGGATACCGTTGCACAAGAGTCATTCGAGCACCTCAAGGCCCTCCTTGTTTCAGCTCCATTTTTACATCCCCCTGATTATCACTGGGACTACACTCTTTATTTAGTCGCTGCTGATACCACCATCGACATGGTTCTAGTTCAAGACGATGATTATGGTACTGAGCATGTCGTTTATTATCTTAGCTGCAATTTGCTTGATACAGAAACTCGCTATGCTTATGTCGAGAAGTTGGCAATGGCCATTGTTTGTGTCATCCAACGTTTCCACCATTATATATTATTGTGCACTACGATGCTGATTTCTGATTGCAACTCGGTGACGTACATTTTGTCATGTCAATTACTGGGGGGCAAATACTCAAAGTGGATTATCATCCTTCAAGAGTTCAACTTGGAGTTCACACCACCAAGTCCAAGAAGTCCCTCATCTTTGCTTAGTTGCTTTGCTCTCTTCCATCTATTACCATACCCTCTCAGTTAGAGGACCATATTCCATATGAAACTCTGTTCTTGATTAGTACCCTCGATCCTTGGTACGGGGGTATTATTATCTATCTTCAAACGTCCTCCTTCCATCCTAATTTGTCCAAGGATACTCGGAAACGGATTCACCATCATTCTCAACCTTATCGCATTATTAGGGACACCTTGTACCATCTCGGTGCCGACTCTGTTCTTCGCCAATGTTTAACACTCGAGGAAGCTAAACAAGTTCTAAATGACTACTATTCTGGTGCCTGTGGCGGTCACATGTCCGGGTATGATACTGCTTAGAAGATTCTCCGTGCTGGTTATTTTTGGCCCTCTATTTTCAAGGATTGCATTCTTGCCGTCCACTCTTGTCATGAGTGCCAAATCTACCAATGGAAGATGTGCGCGCTTCCTGCTCCATTGCACCCTATCGTTACCGTCGGCCCTTTTGCCAAATGGGGCATTGATTATATGACCTGTAAGCCTCACTCGGCCAGGGGGCATGCGTATATCATCGTTGCCATTGATTATTTCACAAAATGGGCTGAGGCAATGCCTACACTATCCGAGGACGGTCACACAGCGACGCAATTTTTATTCAATCATGTTATTTCACGATTCGGAGTCCCTTAGGCTATCGTCACTAATCACAGCAAACATTTCCATAATCATATGATGACTGAGTTAACAACCCAGCTGGGCTTGCAGCATGATAGCTTGACACCATACTATCCTCAGGCCAATGGCCAAGTCGAAGCTGTCAACAAAGTTCTAGTTACAATGCTTCAATGCACCATTGGCATGCACAAATCCAACTGGAATTTGATTTTGTTCTCTGCCTTATGCGCTTACCAAACTTCAGTGAAGGATGCCACTAGGTTCACATCGTTCCAAGTGGTTTACGGTCTGGAGGCTACCCTTCCGATTGAGTGTGAGATCCCTTCTCTAAAATTAGCCGTCGAATTACTCCCCAACACTACTCCAGTAGAAGAACGTCTTCTCTATCTAGAGTGACTAGACGAGACCCATCGACTAGCCTCTCTAGCCATTGAAGCATATAAGAAGAGAGTGAAAACTCACTTCGATCATACTTTCCATCCACGTTCTTTCATTGAAGGAGATTTAGTCCTGCTTTATGATAAAACAAATGATAAGCTGGGGGCAAGAAAATTCAAGCCTATGTGGCACGGACCTTATATTGTAAAGTGAGTTTTGCAAAAAGGGGCCTATGAGCTGATTGATTATGAAGGGAACACTCTCGATAAGCCCTGTAATGGGCATTATCTGAAAAAATATTATGCATGAACCCCATGCATCCTGATTTGTACATACATATGCTTTCAGTAGGTGTGTTGTGTGCATGTTTCATGTCTGGCTTAGTGTGAAGGCATAATCGTCGCTTATTGTGTCCTTTTTCTTCTTGTGCAGATGTCTGGTACACCTTACATTGGTTTTGCTAATGGTGCCTGCCACAGTACCCACAACCTTTCTTCAGTGGCATGGGTGATCTATGATCCTCACGGTGAGCTAGTAGACCTTCAAGGTGTTTGTCTGGGTTGTACCACAAACAATGTCACTAAATATAGTGTTGTTATTGAATTACTAACCAAGGCTATTAACCTCAGCATTCGTTCATTGGTTGTGAATCTAAATTCTCAACTTGTTGTCCACCAGCTTAATGGGCGTTATTCCGTCATAGGTCATCATATTTTAAGGTTGTATTTATGTGTTAAAATGTTAGAAAGGAATTTTGATTTTATTACATATCAACACATTCCAAGAAGATTAAACATGTTAACTAATGCATTAGCAAACTATGTATTACATAGACATTTGCGTAACATGTAATCAAAATAACATATAGAAGCATTCAAAACACAATAATTAACCATAGGAATATGTATATATATATATATATATATATCTTGTGTGGCACACCGAGGCACTCAAAAAATAAGTGTATATGTCCAAATAGAGTCTGTGTTCTCCATACATCCGAGACACATGTCTCTCAAAAAATCAATAGGAAATAAAACCTAGGCGTCTACTGCGGTGGGTTATGTTCCCTATAGCACACCATCGCTCGTGTGACCCGCCTCAACAATTAGTGCACCCTAGGTATCACCCCTACTGTATGAATCTAGAACTCTATGGGGACCTCCTTGATCCCCATGTAATCAGGGATCCCGCCGTCAAGCCCTCAAGATTTTGGGCCACTATCTCTATCAAATTGCCAACTGGAGGAGCCAAGGCTAGCTCTCTAATGCCCTGTGGATCCCTTCACGCCTCTAGAGCCAGTCCTACAGGCCTCACTGGTCCCACATCTGCAAATACCATAGAGTACATCATTAGGACATATGCATGAAAAATCTAAAAAAACATCATAAAAGATAAAATACAAAAATAGTATGATCAAGTGCTTTACCGCCATCATCCCACTGCTTTCCAGCGGGCATCCGGATATCAGGGTCTCCATGAAAGTCCATAATAGCATATGGCTTGTCCTCGATGAAGATCGTCTGGTGTTCCAGCCACTCACGGAAGAGTGTCCCCCACGACACAAGTCGTCTACCACCTCCTCGTGGCATAACATGTGCCCACCGTGTGATCCTAGTCTCCTGTGGTCTGGGCAAGTCCAAGTCCATATCCTGCAATTGCAGTGCCAGCACCCACTCCAGCATGAGCAGGATCAAGATAGACCTGTAGCCAAATTGTTTCATCTCCCCACGATGACAGTTGGTAAGTTGTCTCTTCATGTTGGTCATCACTGTTTCCGCCCAATTGAACATGGTCGGATTGAGGCATTCAAGAGCCAACCAGAGTTGGGTCTTTATTGCCTCATGTTGGGCTTGCGAGCCCATTGCCCTCATCATCATAAATAGAACTGCATGGAGAACCAAGCCTTCCACCATCGGAATTGCCACCTTCCCACTCTTTGATTTGCATTCCCGTGGGCACACTCGTGCCATCATCATATCTAGTGATCTACTCTTGGTCTGTTGGCCTTCCAGGATCGGCCTCTCACCACGACGGGACAATCCAATCAGGAAATATATGTTTGTAGCATCGAACTCAATGTCTCTACCCCAAATTATGAATTTTTCGTCTGTTGGGTTCCAGGCACGGATTATCAGCTCTAACAAATCGGGTTGGGCCTGAAGGTGCGGAGTAAGGAAGAATTTTAGCGACCCGCACGCACGTAAAGCATTTCATCACCCAACATCAGCGAAGGCTTCCTCATTGTTGACATCGTGAGTTTGTTCCTGCCAAACAAATGCCATGATGCCCTTCATGACAAAAAAAAAGTGAATTAGAACTTCTTTTGTAAATTTGAATTCATAATTTACACAAAAAACTAATTTCACATCGCCATCGCGATTGTTTTTAAAACAGTCGTGATGACACTCAGTTCACAATTCCTTTTTTTCACAATCATCACGAGAATACATCAAATTCTTGCGATGATCTGAAGGTGCTACGTGTAAATCATGCTCTGTCATCGCGAACCTGAGCAGCTTTCTCGTGACGACCGAGAGGTGAACTTAGATTCAAAAATTCGTCTAAATTCACCTACCTAACGCTAAATTGCATGAAAAAACCACTAAAATGAAGCGCAGGGAGAAATGTGCTTACTAGACAGTAACTTGAGAACCATTGGCATTATTGGTGGTTTCTCTCACACTTTTTAACGGTTTTCATCATCGACCGGTAATCAAGCAACTTTCTATCATGCTTGACCTCAGCACATCTATTCGCATGCTAGAATTTGTACTAGGGTCGGTTGGGTTTCAAGACCCTGAACTCAAATCACACATGTTTGGGCTATGTGGATTGGTTCATGATTACATGGCTCATTGATGGATGGTTGCAACCATACTTGAGTCTTCATGAATAGCTGCGGCCGTACCTTTATCATTATACGTGGTCTTATTAGCTGGAGGGTTGCGTCCATACCACAGACCTAGTTCGTATGTCTTTTGGATGGCTGCGCTCATACCTAGACTACATGTATTTCACTATCAGAGTTAGTTGTATTTGCGCTTGCAGGTTCTTCTGGATGGTGTTCCATCTCAGTCAGTTTCGCAAAGAATTTCACCCCTCCCACTCTCTCGGGCTTCATACTTTAGGGGGCATTTGTTACACAGTAATTTGTCACTGCCTTCACCCCAGTATTTCTACTGCGTCATGTGTCCAAGTGAAACATGCTCATACTGAAAAAATGCTCTTTTGTGTTGCCAAGTGACCCACTTTTCCTAAGTTGTCTGCCTCATCATGAGATTGGACTTAATATATGCAATTCATAGTGGTCGTAAATAGTCCAGCCACGCTTCCAGCGTGGGAGTACATCTGTTTCCCACAACGGTCTGATTTCATGCTCCAGCACAAGGTTATTTGCTATCTTTGGCGATAGTCTGACTGGCTACATTGCCTACTAGCGATGTCAACGCTAAAGCTTAGTTATAAACTCGCGATGATCCAGACTGGGTGAATTCGTTCCAACATTTGGCCTTCTGGATGTCTCCAGACCTAGTTGTTGGTATAGTTTTTGTCGCCCTTCCTCCTCTAGTATGGCAGTTCCGTCATTTGTGCTACCTTCCTTGGGGATAAGCTCTCTCTTCCACCTTTCATGGAGACTCCTTGTCCTATTTAAACACTCACCTTTGACATGATCAGCTAGTTGGTAATTTCTTGGTTTGAGCAGTGTTGTTAGTGCTTTTGATTTTGATAGATAACTAGTGTGGGTGTGACAAGTGTGGGATTGTTGATAGCTTGTGGAAGGTTGTGAAGTGCCCTTTAACTTTGTGTAAGAGCTTATGAGTGAGAGAGAGATTTTGTATGTTGGGAGATCCATCTTCAAAGAGTGAATGTTTGAAGAACATGTTGGCTGGATTCTCTGAGAAGGCTTGTGACGTCAAGACTTTGGTTGTAATCTTGCTCTTATTTCATTATTAATACAATCAATGATGTTTTCCTATGTCTTGTTTGTAATTTACTTGATAGCTCATGACTTCTTGACTTTGTGAGTAAATATATCATTGTTTTTTTCTGGTTACGTCCTTTGTTGTATTTCCTTTGCATTGTTTGAGGTTGGTCACTCTTTGAGGAGAAGGAAGTGAAAGCTGGAGCAATGCAACAGAACTCCATTGACCACTGGTTGAGGTAGGACTCCAACTATGACTGTTTAAGGAAATCTATTGTTGATCTATCCTTGTTGTGACTATACCCACTCTAGGGCTAGAGGGGTTGCCTATGTCCGCAGAGGGAACACTTGTTGCATCACAGTGAATTTTGTTAAGTATAAATGAAGTCATACAGATATGCTAAGTTAATCAACTAATATTGGGTTACTAGTAAGGATTTGGGTAATAACACTATTCAGCCCCCGAGTATGGTTACGGGCTATGAGGTATTGGTAGGTACGTGTAGCGACATGTGCACAATGGAAAACCACAGACCACTTGGAATCCATTAGACATCCCCAAGGTGCAGAAACCTAGTTCTAGCACCCCCCCATACTTCTTCAGGTGAGACCTCAGTCCGCACTTTGTGCACTGTTGCCGAAAGGGCCATTAGTAATAGGATTGTTTTGGCTAAATCACCTTCGAACCTAGGTCAGGCCCCAACTAGCCAACATTACACAAAATTTTCTTTTGCACTTTTCCATGCAAATTATATGAGTGGTTAGCTAAATTGGTAAACAATCAAGGGAGGTGGAAGCTCGATAGTCCTATAGTGTGAACTCTAGAATTGGTGTGACGACTGGAGGCATATGAAAACAAGATCATGTTGGTGTTCAATCATTGGCTTGATCGAATTCTGGGAGAATTTGTTACTGAATTTGCAGTTGACACATCAGTTATCTATACCAAAGTGAAGTGAAGATTCTTCAAAGGACCGCAAGGTAAGTACTTGAGGTCATTGAATACTTGGATTAAAATGTTATTATGTGAAAAGTAGGTAATGAAATTACCTTAATGTTCAGAGCTACGCGAAGTGGTATAATTGTTAGAAGTAGTAACGGATCAAGTCAAGAGTATAGTCCATTGATTGAACCTCCTTCAAGCAGCAACAAAGGGTCAATGCTAACTACACCGCGAAGCATTGTTCAGTTAATAACTTGGGGTATTCCAAGGATATATCATCCATCCACTCCACCTCCACCACATACACCTTCACCATTCATCATGGATCTTCACTTCCTATTCTGATGTTAGTTCACTACCAGAAAGGCCGAGTAATCCTAAGTGTTTTGTAAGATATTTAGTCATTATTTTCATGCTTCATTTTCTATTGCTCATTTTTTCCTAACTAGGTTATATGTTTTATTGAATTGTTGGCTTATTGGATTTCTTGTTGTGTAACTTAGTGTTTTTGTTAACACAAGCATTTGAAAATATGGTACCAAATGCAAGTTTGATCATCCAAAGGAGGAGGTGGATCCCTAAAAATATCAGAGCACAAAGGAGAAAGGTATTCTACCATAATTTTAGGAATAGAGGTGAAAGAGGTTTCTATAATCATAAATGGGAAAATAGAGAAAGGTATTGCTATAAAACCTGTTGAGGAGGTAAATCCCCTCTGCGGACAAAGGCGATCCCTACTAGCCCAAACCAGGTCTAGCAACAATCATACAACGCTACAGTGCAAGTTCCTAATTGCAAATTAAAGACCAGTGATGAAAGCCTACCTAGATTCCAATGCTAGTGCTTGTAGAAGAGGTGACGCTCCCGTTCCTTTGCTCTAGCAGATCACAATCCCCATGATCTCTATAAGTGGACACCTGCACATACAAGAAATGACACAAACATGAACATAAAATCCAGCATATGCAACTATATATCAGTCAGAAAGGATATAACTCATCATCATCACAAATAACACTAAGAGTGGAACTATAACCAATAGTCGTTTATTAATAATTCATCAAAGAAGAATACAACCAAAGTTCTGACGCTAGATTCTCCTTTCGTTGGGTAGTCAGCAGCACATGTCTTGCAAAGCTTGTTGGGAATAGGAACAAGCCTCTCTCTCTTTGGTAATTGGACAAGTATCTCCTTACTTGGATTTGGCCTTATGGGAATGAAGAAGGCTCTTACAGCATGAAGCTCTTGGAAACTTGACAATTCTGAATCTCTAGAACTAGCTTGCCAAGGAAAATGGACAAGCTTTTATACATGGAGGAAGGGGAGTTGGGATCATCCAAAATAATCATGGGATTGGCCATATCATGAAGGAAGCTTCCGTGAGAGGTGGCAAACCACTTTCTCCCTATGGAAATTCGTAGCCAAACCACCCAACTCAAGATAGATTAAGTCCAGGAATTTTTCAAGTTGAAACTTTTGCCGTTTGTTTGTTAAAAAACACCACTGATTATTGTTGGCGCGAGTGTGACTCTATGACAGAGCACCAACTGGCGCGCCGTCTTTGGAGGATTTACCCCGTTGGTGCGAGCGCTGCACTATGGAACCGCGCCAATGGAAAAAGGGCTATTTTTAGGGTTTTTTAGATGGAGATGTCTTCAGGGCAAATGAATCTCATGTTCAGGGGAATGCAATGCAAGTGTTTGCAAGTCATGTCACTTCTCATAGGTCCCGAAATGAGTCCTCTAAGATGCGGGAGATGGGTAACAAGGATGGTGACAAATTGATGTGTAATAGATGCCCCCTAAATCATGAGGCCCAAGAGAGAGAGAGGGGTGAAATGCTTCACAAGAACATGTCCAACTGAAAACACTGTCGTGGGAAAACCTGTGCAGATAAGTACAACTGATATCTCAAGTACATGATAGATGTGGTATGGGCGCAGCCATCCATAGCAGAGTACACAAGAATCTAGATCCAAGGTATGGACGCAGCCATCTAGTGAGGATCGATAAATAGACTCAGGCATGGTCACAGCCATCCAGTGAATGAGCCATGTAATAATCATAATAATCCACAAAATCCCAGCCTGGATCCCAACAGACAAAATCCAGGGTCTTGCACTCCATCTCGATCTAAACAAAGTACAAGTTCAAGCATGTGAATATAGGAGTCGAAGTCGAACATGCAGGAACATTTTCTGATTACCAGCCAATGATGAAAACTGTTAACAGACGCGAGAGGTACCACCAATAATGACAATGGCCCTCAAGGTACTATAGGTACAATCTACAGCGTGCGAATCAATGAGCCGGCATCGAACACCCGTAGAATCATTCAATTAGAGGCCAATGATGAAAACCTCGTGTCGAACGCAAAGAACCTATCATTGAGGCATGCAGGCTCCAAGGCACCAGAAGGGAGTCTCTAGGTCAACTTCCTGGATAATGAGCTGAAGTCGACAGGAAGCGACCTTGATCGAAGGTGGGCCATAGTGTTTCCCACATCATCGACACGAGACAAAGGAGTATAATATTTTTTGTGAATCAGGATTATGTGAGTTATCAGAGGGAGGTTGATTATTTCGCAGAGGTCAACTTCCCTTGAACATATCGGCGGCACAACAGTGGACTTGGTAGTATTTGACATCAAATGATCAGAGGTCATGGTGACAAGGTGAAGAGTAGATGAGAGGTCAAACAGGATCACCCAAACCCACGGAGGCAAGTTAAAGATGAGATGACATGTCCCCACCCAGACACGAATGCAGACAAGTTCCATGTTCAAGAGCGACATACTACCGACATGACAGTGATTCTGGTTCCATTTTCCCCACCATTTCTGGCGAGTACCCCAGTTATTTTTATGAACAAGCTTGACAGGGATAGCATATGCTTGTAAAGCGTCATTCCAATGGAATCCAATGTCATCAAGTTTTAACGAGTCTGACAGAGGAAGAACTCGGCGCCTTTTCATGTTTAGAGAGTTTGAAAAGACAACAGAAAGTAAACTCCAGGGGTGTCCTTTTTCGTAGAGTTGTGTCTCTCGAGCCTGAAAAAGTATAAAACAATGCTCGAAAGAATCGCTCGACCATTACGATCGAGGAGTACTTTTCATGATTAGTGATTTCGACTTGAAAAGGTAAAAAAGCGACCGAAACCACGTCGTTTCATAACCGTTAACGAGCCTGAAACGACAAAGGCCCGACGATCTTTTCGTCTTTACACGGTTGGAAAAGAGTTTAAAGATGACTGCCTCTTATTTACATTTAGCGAGTCAAGAGGAATAACTTGGCAATCTTTTCATGTTTAGAGAGTCAAAAAAGAGTAGAAAGATGACTCCATAATGACATTTTCGTGTATTTACTAAGTCCGAAAAAGTATCAAATACAACTCGTGTCACCGTCTAAGTCGCATAAAAACCTATCGCTGCACAAAAAGCAAGTGTAAAACCCATTTTCGACAAAAATATATTAAAATATTCATAAAAAAATGACTTTTAGAACCTATTTTGAGTTGAAAAAGCTATAAGTATGTCAAAATGGTAAAAACAAAATTACTTTTACTTTTTACCTCATTGAAGAGCAGCAGTGGTCCATTTGGTGGCAAACTTCAGGCAGCGATTGTGACAAATCCGTGCGACCATTTAGAGCTCCGTCAGTTCCAAGTAAGAGGTGCTTCCTCATACTCCATTTTAATCCATTTTTTAATGGTTTTCATGTCCTCATTCAATCTCTGTGGGAGGACTTTGAAAAATTAGGGCTGCGCCCATTGGCGCGGGTATCGGGCACAGACCCGCGCCAATGGGCCTTTATACTCCAAAGGCCCGCGCCAACGGCCAAAGTGCGGTTTTCCTTTTAAATTTCAAATTTTTAACTGATTTCAATGCATTTCTTAGCTTACCAGAGATCTAATCAAGTTTGTTTCATCATGTGGATGCAGGCAACCAAGAAAAATGGTGGTTCAATGGAAAGAGAGGGATCATGATAGAGTGGATGAATTGGCCATGGAAGACGAAGGTTGCATGGATGCCCTGAGGAATTGCAAGCTAAAAAAATTCTTCCTAACGCCTTACTTATGAGCTCAACCTAAGCTCTTACAGTACTTGATCAATCTTTGGGACTAAAACAAGCAAGTGTTCTGATTGCGAGACCAAGTATTGGAACTGGATGTATCTGACATCTACTTCATCACGAGATTGTCACGCAGAGGGCCGGTGCCCATATTCACAGGGAGCAGACCATCTGGCGAAAAGATGGGCGAGGTGATGGAACGGGTGTGCCCAGGGGCACAATTCGGATCCGGGAGTGCAAAGGTGGACATTGCCACCATTCAGGATCTAACACTCAAGTCGGTGTTATTCACCATCACGTGGGCTGCGGGGGCATAAGCACCCCACGAGGCAACAAAAAACCAACTCATATTGGCCACAGAGTGTCTGGATCCCATTATTTTTTATTGGGCCATAGCAGTGACTGCAAACATGAAGAGACAGCTTACAAAGAGTAAGCGAGGCAAACTGAAGCAGTTTGGCTATAGTTCTATTCTAGTAGCGTTCATTCTAGAACGATTACCAATATTTCAGGGCCAAGGGGCCATCATACCTGATCCGGTTCCGCGAGAGCCGAGAATGGCTCGTTGGGCAGCACTGATGCCCAGAGGGGAAGGAGGCTAACAGATGTCCTAGAGGCCAGAGTTCTTTAGGAAGCTACGTCGCCAGCTGATCATGGTCGAGGATTGGCCATATGCAGGGATTGACTTCACAGGTGACCCGGATCTCCCACTGCCACAGAGAGATGAGTGAGATGAGGAGCTGGGTATGACCTCTTTTTTATTTTATGTGTTATGATTTTTTTTTTTTGTTAATACATGTTTGTTCTAACAACGGTTATATGTGTATGCATACGTTGGCCCAAAGCGACCAACCGGCATGTCTCCTATCTTGCGGAGAAACCAGCCTGTAGTAGACCCTCAGGAAGAGGGTGCCGATGGGGGAGAATTGATCCAGAACCTTGAGGGTATTGCTCGAGGGATTCTAGATTATGCTCAGCGAGCAAATGTCCCACTAGCGTACCAGAGACATATAGTGGGAGTACCCAGTCGCATCCACCATCTCTTGAGACACCTAGTGCATGTCGTGACATGCTATCATGAGCACCACAGGGATTAGACACCTAGGCTTTATTTTCATGCATATTTTTTTAGAGACATGTCGTCTCCGGATGTATTAAGATGAACATGTATTATTTTTTGATCTATGTGATGCACATTGTGCAAACATTTCGACATATATATATATATATATATATATATATATATATATATATATATGTTTATGGTTTATTGTGTTTTTTATGCTTCTTATGTTGTTTTAATTACATGTTATGCAAATGTTTGTCTAATACATAATTGGCTAATGCATAAGTTAACATATTTAATCGTCTTGGAATATGTTGATATGTGATGAAATCAAAATTCATTTCCAATGACTTAACACGTAGATATAACCTTAGGATCCGATGGTCTCTGACGGAATATCGCCCATTGAGCTGGTGGACGACAAGCTAAGAGTCCAGGTTCACAACCAATGTTCGAATACCGAGATTGATCGCCTCGGCCAGTAACTCAATAACGGCACTATACTCAGCAACATTGTTTGTGGTACAACCTAGACAAACCCCTTGAAGGTATACTAGCTCACCATGAGGATCGTAGATCACCCATGCCGTAGAAGACAGGTTGTGTGTACTGCGGGAGGCGCCATCAGCGAAACCAACGTAAGGCGAACTAGACATCTGTACAAGAAGCAAAAGGGACACAATAAGCGGCAATCACGCTGACACACCAAGCCAAAAAACATGAAAACATGCACACACAACACACTTGCTAAAGCACACGTATGTACAAAACTAGAGTGCAAGCATGATATTTGTTCAAGTAAAGCCCATTTTGGGGCTTACCCAGTTTCACCACTGTGTGACCAGCCTAGATAGTGTAGGCGTCGTCTCGGCCCATTTTGTAAAAGGATCAACGGCACCGCTGATATGCCCATGCCCTCGGCCGAGCGAGGGTTACCGGCTATATAATCAATGCCCCCTTTGGCAATGGGGCCAAGGGTAACGACAGTATGCAATGGGGACCCAAAACGAACAGAAATCATACTGATAGGAGCAATGTTTGGAGGCGGGAGTGAAAATACACCCATGAGGGCAAGATCTTTAAAGAGCCCAGCTCCCACACTCTCTAATGGAATAGAGGTATGCTCCACAAAAGGCACATTGCCTTCGGAAGAGGAGGCGAAGAAAGAGAGCTGGTCTACTATGACAATCTGCCCCTGATGAGGGAAACGAATGACACGAAATAGAGATGAACCCATGGCTCGCATGGCATATGTTCAACTTCGTCCCAAAAGGAGGTTGTAAGTAATATTAGCATCAATGACTTCAACTTCCACTTCGACAGTCTTCCCTTCCAAAGTAACAGGAAAGCGTTGGAGGATACCATAAGGGCAAGACTCTCTCCCATCAAAGGCTTCCAAAGTTTTAGGAGACTGACTCAAGGTTGGAGAACCAATAGCCTTCCAACAAGCAACAGACATAATGCAAGTTGAAGCGCCTTCATCAATAACTGTACGATGAATCATTTTAGAGTTGATGATGACCTGGATAAGGAAGGCAATCTGATGAGGCAATCTCGGTATGTGGCTTTCGAGATCAAAAGTGATCAAATCCGAGTTGGCTGGGTCGATGCCACGGATGGCCGATAGCAAGGACTTCCTCTGGGGGGGAAGCTCTAGAGAACTTCTAGAGCGGACATAGCCGACGGAGCCTGAGCTAAGTCCTCAATGATGTTGTAGTGTTAAGAAGCACGAGAATTAGGGTTGTAAGAAGATCTCCAGAGTACACCTTTAGGAGGGGTTCGAATAGGCGTCTCAGTGCTAGGTCTCTCGATATGGAGCAGACCAAAACTGGGTGAAGGAGCGCTTGAGGGGGACCTCAGGCTCTTTCCCGGTGGGTGACAGATATTCTTTTGCTCGAGTAGTAATGTGAATGGGAATCATTCCAGCCATGAACACTTGAGAACCAAAGGGAGAAGAAGATTGGGATAGGTCAGCCACCATTTGCGTTTGTTGCGAGGGGAAAGGTTCTTTCAGCACCGCAGGAGTCCTAGAAGCACCTTTCAACATACGACTAACTTTGGACCGCCTTGGGCAGTCTTTGGTGTAGTGATCTTCATCGCAAATAAGACAAGGATACTTGGGCTTACGTTTGGCTCCTTCCTCAGGTGGAGGTTTAGGGGAATCTTGCTTGGGTTGATCAGCTTTATTTTTCCCTTTTCCCTTCTTTTTTCCTTTCGATGCTTTATCCATCGTGGTGGACTGGACGGTGTTAACCTTGGAAGTATTACCAGAATTAGACACAGCCTGAGAATTATTTTCATTTGAAGCATTCGACTTTTGCTTCCCAGGGTTCCCGGAAGATTTCTTAGAGGACTGATTTACAGATCCAATGACACTGTCAATAGATGGCTTTGGCGGAGTTTTGGAGGTTTCGGGCCTCGAGGCGTCAGGCAAATAATAATATAGGGTACTAGACTGGGAATAAACCAAGTCAAGGTACTGAGCACACGCAATAGCCTCCTCTTCAGTTACACATGCCCCCATAGTAATGTCTCGTGCGATCGCAGGGACAAAGGAGGTTGTAAACCAATCGGTCAGGAGCTGATCAGGAATCCAAAATTTAATCAAACGACGACGCCGTCTCCATTCATGTATATGATAGGAGATGTGTGTGGTCGTATCCTGTTTAAGAGACGTGAGGAGATGCGTTCATGTCTCATACCGAAGTGGTAACTGAAAATGAGTTAAAAATGCCATCGCCAACAAGTTAAAATTTTGAAAAGATCTGGGGGCTAGCTCAATATACCACTTAACAGCAGAGCCAATGAGAGTCCTTTGAAAAAGGAGAATCCAGACTGAATCGTCAAGCCATGAATTTGATGAACACCAGAGATGATAAGTCATAACATTGGCTTGGGGGTCTTCTCTAGCCTTGCCATCAAATTTGGGACAATCACCGAGAATCTTGGTTGGAACTGGTGGCCAGAATGGATTACGAAGGATAGGATCATTAGTCAATTTGGACACATCCGGCAGTTCCAATGTTGCTAAGAAGGGTAACTGAGGATTGAAGGACATCTGTGGCTGTGGGTAAGGGGTAGCACCAGGGTTCCAACCAGTTGTTGGTTGCCCCCATTGATTTTGTCCAGACGGACCTGGCCCATAAGGGTTCTGTCCATAGGGGTTATAGCCATAACTGGACGGCTGACCCTGAATTTGCCCCCCAGCATTCCATTGATTACCAACTTGGCCTGCAGGAGCAACATACTATTGTTGGTAATTCTGATAAGGACTCACCTACATTTGTTGATAATTTTGTTACGGGGCAAACTGAGCTTGCCCCTGGGATTGCTGGAAACCATAAGGTTGATGGGCTCCATACTGAGCCTAGGGGCCAGGCTGCTCTTGATAAGTAGTTTGAGATTGAAACCCAACTTGCATTTGAAGACCAGCTTGGGTCTGGGGCCCAGCATGGGGCTGGAAACCAGGTGGAGCTTGAGAAGCAACAACCATTTGCATGCCCAGTTGTGCAGGCCTAGAAAGATGTCCTTGAGAGCATTGAGGTTGAGCCACCTGGCCAGAAGGTTGTCCTGGATGAGCTTGAGATTGGCCCATCTACCTAGAAGGTTGAGCTTGCTAGGTGTTGGGTTGTCCTTGCACAACCGAGGGTTGTCCTGATGGACCATATGGCTGAGTGGACTGGACAATTGGTTGTCCTGATTGAACTTGAGGTTGACCAACTTGTCCAGACGGTTGACCAGACTGGACAATGGGTTGGCCTTGCTATACATAAGTTTGACCACCCTGCCCAGAAGGGTAACCCTGCTGGACCCCAGGTTGTCCTTGTTGCATATAAGGTTGTCTTGGGTTTCCAGAGGGTTGACCAGAAAGGTATCCCTGCTGGACCCCAGGTTGTCCTTGTTGCATATAAGGTTGTCCTGGATTTCCAGAGGATTTCCCAAGATAAGTAAAAGATGGACCACCATAGGTCGAAGGTTGTCCCTGAAAGGGTTGTCCTTGTGGGCCTCCAGGTTTCCCTGGATAAGATTTCCCGTAATAATGTTGCCCATAGGAGGGCTGCATGTAAGACGGCTGACCTTGATAAGGTGGTCCATGATAAGGCAGTCCTTGATCCACAGGGGGTGCTTGGCCACCACTGTAATGAGTGGTACCCCAAGCAATGTTTAATGGGACTGAGACCTCAACTGCAGGCTGAGATGGAAAGGATCCAAGATAAAGATGATTCCCTACGGGATCATAGTAATGAAATGGACATTGCAAGCTTGGATTCTGGACGGCTTGTAAATATTGATCGTATGCCCCCCTGCTGGAATGGAACCAGAAGAAGGTGGGGCACTACGCGTAGGATCGACAACTCCGGATGTAGGTACCAAATGGCCACTATTTACCGAACCATGAGACGGACCAGCAACAGTGGTCACAACCGAGGATGTAGTGATGGCACTAACAACAGGCACTGAAGAAGAGACACAGACAGTTGGAATAGTCGGGACTGAAGTGACAGATGTATTGTGAATTTGAGGAATAAAAGATCCTGAAGTGGGAGTGATGTTGTGATCCCACATGGTACCCGAAAAAGAGTTCCTAGAACCAATAACATCCCTTAAATCCCTATAGCGTAAGGGTAACGTGACACTGAGAGGGGTGACACTGAAGGGTGGGGTTTCCACCCAGATAGGAGTTTCAACACTCGTCACAACGGGTGTTCCACTCGCGATGGGGGATGTTTCATCCATATCATAGGAAGACATTAGGACTGAAACACTTGGAGGAGTAATAGGAGTATCCTCTTCGAAAGGCTCCAAAACAAGGTTCCAAAGGATATCGTAAAAATCATCTTCTGGAGCACGGGAGTTCAGCGGTTGAATACTCAGAATAACAGGGAGAGTACCACTACTAACCGGTGTCTCAGGAGCAACAGAAGAAGGAGACCCTTGGTCACTTGGAATGTGATACGGGATTGATGATTCCGCCAGGATGATTCAATTCAAAATCCTAGGCAAACTAACAAGAAAGGACCCTACTCAAGCTAACGCAAAAAAGTTCTAACAGGGTAAATGCAAACGTGGCCAGATAAATTTTAAGACATAAGGACATAACTTGACCTTTTCATCTTTAAAGAGTCGAGAAAAGGACAAAAGATGACTCTAGTCGCCTTCGAATGTTTAATGAGCCCGAAGTGACAAATGCTCAGATGAGCCTTTTCTTTTAGGGAGTCCGTAAAGGATCAAAAGTGACTACTCTGGAGAACTAGGCAAAAGGTTTACTAGACAATCCGTAAAACTACATATACACCTTGGAAATCGTATGAAAACCAAGGACTTTCTGTACGGCAGTCAATCTTCCCGAATGCTGTGTTTGGTGCGTTACAAGTCGTAATGCGGCAGACACAGCTTCCTATGGATAAAGGATGATAACCTAGTGGGGTCTCCCCATATACTCGATGGTATGTGGGATCAAAATTCCGTACTAGACCACTATTGAGTCACAGAAGGAGGAATCACCCAACCTTGAGTGGAAACAAAAGTGACTAGGTTTAACGACGCTGGAGCACGTCTCTAGCCTAGACCTCTAAACAGTGTGCGTTATGTTCCAATGCGTTGTTAGATTCATTCAGTTCATTTTAAAGTTGATCTTGAATTATGTTTTAGCTTTCAGGCCTTACCATATGTAATGTCTCAAAATTTCCTAAATGCAAACTATATGCCACAATATATCATTTCATTCGATGAATGCTAGCTACGAGAGAGTCGAGAGCTTTCACACAAACAAAATGATCATAGAACAACCAACAATATCTCTGATGCAGCTAATGGAAATTAAAAAACTTTTCTTCAAAGTCACTAATCACTAATAACAACGAAAAGCTCTAATTCACACTAACTAATCAAAAGCAAAAGAGATTTGTTTTTCTTTTTAATGTTTATGGCAAGATGCACTAAACAAACTTTGAGAAACGATAATGAAAGAGTAAATACAAGAAAATTCCACTCAATGCAAGCACAATCAGATCCCTAAATCACAAAGCAGTCCTTCAAAAACGAGAAAAGTCCCAAAGACACAAATGAGTCGTGTAATCTAGGCCCAAAGCGAAACAAAGCAGAGTTCAAGTGAAAAAGAGATAGGTCACTCAAACAATGCAATGAAACGATTAACAACAACTAAATGAGTGCAAGGGAGAAATCAGAAAGTCAATTGGACCAATAGAAGACCAAAAACTCCTAAGGAAGGCTCGACACACAAAGCCACTAGATGCCCTAGGGCTAAAACGTGAAATCGATAGAAAATGGAAAACACCCAAAGGATAAAGGTTAAAACCAGTCAAACAAGACTCCAACACACTCAAGCAGTCGAGAAAATGTACCCAGAACAAAGACCAAGCTCAGAAGGCTTAAAACCAAGCAAACTTTAAAATTTCACAGGCCTAGTGCGACTGTCAAGCTGCAACTAGCACCTTTTAAGGATTGGCGTGGGTTGTAAATTAGCAACTAGCGCCAATTGGTGCGACTGTACGCTAAAAAAATGCGCCAGTCAAGTTTGCTATGAAAAAATAAAAAATAAGCAATCCAAATCTAGGCCAACAATAACCAGGTAAACCAAGAGACGATAAACAACAAAAGAAATCAACCCAAAAGGCTAACCAAGCAGGTAAAAACCAAGAAACAACCAAAAAGGCAAGACAAGATCCCTAGTGGAGTCACCAAATTGTTGAGGAGGTAAATCCCCTCTGCAGACAGAGGCGATCCCTACTAGCCCAAACCGGGTCTAGCAACAATCATACAATGCTACAGTAAGTTCCTAATTTCAAATTAAAGACCAGTGATGAAGGCCTACCTGGATTCCAATGCTAGTGCTTGTAGAAGAGGTGATGCCCCCATTCCTTTGCTCTGGCAGATCACAATCCCCACGATCTCCGTGAGTGGACACCTGCAAATACAAGAAACGACACAAACACGAACATAAAATCTAGCATATGCAACTATATATCAGTCAGAAAGGATATAACTCATCATCATCACAAATAACAATAAGAGTGGAATTATAACCAATAGTCGTTTATTAATAATTCATCAAAGAAGAATACAACCAAAGTTCTGACACTAGATTCTCCTTTGGCTAGGTAGTCAGCAGCACATGTCTTGCAAAGCTTGTTTGGAATAGGAACAAGCCTCTCTCTCTTCAGTAATTGGACAAGAATCTTCTTACTTGGATTTGGCCTTATGGGAATGAAGAAGGCTCTTGCAGCATGAAGCTCTTGGAAACTTGACAATTCTGAATCTTTGGAACTAGCTTGCCAAGGAAAATGGAAAAGCTTTTATAGATGGAGGAAGGGGAGTTGGGATCATCCACAATAATCATGGGATTGGCCATATCATGAAGGAAGCTTCCATGAGAGGTGGAAAACCACTTCCTCCCTATGAAAATTCGTAGCCAAACCACCCAACTCAAGATAGATTCAGTCCATGAATTTGTTAGGATGAAACTTCCGATGTTTGTTTGTTAAAAAACACCATTGATTATGGCTGGCGTGGGTGTGACTCTATGATAAAGCGCCAACTAGCATGCCCTCTTTGGAGGATTTACCCCATTGGTGCGAGGGCTGCACTATGGAACTGCGTCAATGGAAAAGGGCTATTTTTAGGGTTTTTTAGCAGGAGATGTCTTCAGGGAAAATGAGGCTCATGTTCAGGGGAATGCAATGCAAGTTTTTGCAGGTCATGTCACTTCTCATAGGTCCCGGAATGAGTCCTCCAAGATGCGGGAGAGGGGTAACAGGGACGGTGACAAATTGTTGTGTAACAAAACCTACTACCATGCACAATTCCAAGGGTTTGCCACTAAGGCATGTAAGTGTTTGTTTGAATTTATCTATAACTTAATGTGTGGATAACTAAATATGTCATTAATAACTTCAATATATATTTATGTCAATCCATGTTAGCTCAAGTTACTATGTTATTATATGGTCCTTTGTGTTGTCTAGATCACTCCAACAATAAAGAAACTGAGTTGGATTCTCCTACACTTAGCCTTGGAATCTACATATTAAGAGGAATTTGTATATATAATTGCCAAAAAAAATGAAATGAGATCAATATAGCCTCTTACCTCATCTAAATCCATCAAATCATGCTAATTCCATGTAGAAAAAATAGACTTAACACAAGCTACCAACCGTGAAATTGTCTCATTGAGACAATATCTGCAACTCATTACATGTGGGTACCCTTCATTAGAGTTGACATGATTTGGAAAGGCTCTTACTAGGCTTGTAACAAATTCTTGAGAATTAATCTTTATTGACAAAATAGATTTCCACTTCATTCTACTATTAAATTTACTGGGGTCTAGTGCTACCATATAATAATTGACAATATCTCTGACACCTGCTTCTTTATTACTGTTTTCCACCTAAAATACAATGTTAATTTCAACATCTAGTCATTTCAAGAAAAAATAAAAATAAATAACACAACATAAATTGAACTAAAAAGGTATACACTTATTGCAAATTTTCCATTTTGGCCTGTAATATTCCTTCCCCGAATGTAAATGCAACCCTCACATTATCTCTTGCTCCCTTGTCTTTGTTCCTCTTTGTCAAATATTCTTTGGAACACATACTTTCTTTCAATTCCTCCCACTTTTTGTGAGATAGAGTGGATTCTAAACTGTCTTTTCCCTCCATGATTTTTTTATGCAATTGTATTTAAAAATGTTCATCAAAATGTTGAGAAATGGCAACAAGAAGTTCCAATTTAATTTGTCCTTGAATTAAATTGTGAATTAAAATTGATTTATATTCTCATAGCAACTTTTAAATAGTTAATTAAGTTTAATTGACTTATAAATTTCAAGTTAGAGGTCTATATGTAGTCATTTATGTGTGATCCCTAAATTTTATGGGTCCAGATTGAGTTTATTAGAGTTATAATTAGATAACTCAGTTCCATTGAGTTATAGTCAGTTAAACTAGTTCTAAATGTTAGAAGAACTAGAGAGATCTAGTAATGAGTTGGTGCACTAGTGCATCCTTAGTGACACATCAGATAACTGAAGATTCACTCAAGAATAACTCATGCAAGTCAATTTAAAGGAAGATCCAGTTGAGTCTAGAGTGCAGGGATAATGTACTATCAATTGTATGATTTTTCAAGTTGTACAAATCATGCATGCTATTAGTTGAAGACCTAAGTTTGGATGTCATAGTTATAGAAGGATTTCCCAATTAAATATGGGCTAATCTTCTCAGGAACTGCGTGAGGAAATAGGGGCTTGAAAGGTAATAGAATTGGATAAGTGTTGGCTAGAGCGGGCTTGTGAGGAAGAGAGTTGATCATACTTGTGGAGAAATTGTTCTAGTGAGAAAAAGATTTGTATTTTCTTCTCAAAGTTCTGATTAATGCAATATAGATAGTTGAGGTTTTGAGTAGTGGACTTCCCCAGAGAATATTGTGTTATGTGTGATTGATATTATTCCTCTTACTGATTATTGTTTTCATTGATCATTATTGGTTTCAGTTGTTGAGAGTAGAGTAGATTCTTGTCTTGTGTTTTAGTACATTACATGAGATGTTGAATATATAGAAAAATATACATGGTATTGGAGCTGACGACAGTATAGAAGAGGAGATTTGGAGTTTGGGGTTGCAGGTGAAATTCAAATTTTCATTTCATACTTCAGAGTTGGAAAATGGTTTTCTACGGTTTGATACTTGAGTATGCCTTGGAAGGAAACTCAAATTACATAGTCTACAAGGAAAAGATGGAAGTAGTGCTGGAAGATAATAACCTCAAGAAATTCATTGACCAAGACATTCCTAAGCCTCCTGTTAGCCTCCTACTGCAGCACGTTACTCATATTTCATGATTGACATTTTTACAGACCAAATATGTCATACTTTGCATGCTGCAATGCTCCATATTTGCTAAACAGTCACCAAGGAAAGAAGGCTACTCAAAGTCCATCTTCTGCAGGCTGATTTTGAAGATTTACTCTGTTTTTGTGCAAGTCTCAGTTAAAGGGAGGTCCAAACAGCTTAATCTTGGTCTCCCTAGGTTTCAATTTCCTGTTTTAGAATATAGAGAATGAAAATCTATCCAAATAGCTTAATCTTGGCAGATTCTTAGATAGGTAGAGAACCAAAGGAGCCCAACTGCTTAATCTGGGCCCTTGGAAGAAATAAGGGTAGTTTGTAGATAGGAAGGCATAAAAAGAAAAAATTGAAATGCTGGGACTGCAAGTCTAAGTGCACCCAAACCAAAAGAAGAAAAAATGTTAGGTAAGTAGGCTGGGTAAGTAGTTTTGAGGTTGCAGAATCTTGATGTCTGTTCATTACCATGTTTTAAATCATCATCTCTACTCAGGTCACAGTCATCAAGCATTTTTCATATGAAGGAGCTCAAACCAGGCATAACTAACTTCCCTTTCTCCATCTTCCCCAAATCATTAACTAATTTCCCCAAAAAGAGGTCAAGGTCTACTTGATATCTCTTAGTTTCATCATTTTCCATGTCATTAGCCTGGGTGAAGATCTGCTTCACTCAAAGAGGATCCATACTTTCTCTATAAGGTTTTATCTCCCCTTTGAAGCCTAAGATCTCTGAAACTTAGCGCTTTCTTGTCATCTCCATGTTAACTACTGACACTATTATTTAACTCCCTATTTTTCCCCATCCCCATACTAAAACTAGGTAGATAATCCCCTTATGTAAATATCCCCTCCCCCTGGTTGAAATATAACCATAAATACTTCTCTGGGAATTACTAAGTCACCTGGAATTTAGTAAGAACCCTCCCTCTGCATAAATTTCCATTCCCAGGTGTTTGGACCCCTTCCAAACACTAAGAAAACCCTTTCCAAATGCTAAAACCCCCCCGCGCATTCTTCTTTGGAAATTATTAATGTTTGTTTGATAAATTTCCACTGCGCAAAACACAGTTAACCCATTCTCTAAAGTCCAAAACTCACAGTGCCGCAAAAAATTAAACCTTTAACACGCACGCACTTTTACTAAATCCCACACATCTCCCTTTTCCGTCTACCATCAGATCGCCTCCCCCAGATCCGACGGCTCTTGTTCTCATCAGGCGCCCCATTATGGTGGTAGGTTACCACCCGACGTCCGACGGTTTTACCGTCGTACAACGAGATAGGTGGCGGCCTCCCATTGCATCGGGCCACCCCTGACAGAAACCACCTCTGTACCAAAGGCAGTTCGATGCACAGGCAAAACCGCCCTCCCCTCACATAACAGGAGCGCCACCTCACCCTGCCACATCGCCTCCACATCACCTCACACAGCCTGCGCCCGGCCCACGTCACCCTGCCACGTCACCCCGCTGTACTGCCACGTCACCTTGATGACGTCAGCATGCTGACGTCATATCCATACCAAAGGACCCCACTACTGACGTCATCCGCCGTACTGCTGACGTCAGCAGCCAAAAAACCAAAAATTCGCACAAGCGCAAAAGTCGAGCTTCGGAGCTCTAGAATGAGAAATGGAGGCAGTTTTCGATGCGCGATTGCGCTTCGCTACGGGAAATAGGCCATATTGGGGAATATTTATGGAATCTTTTGATTCCTTGGCCTGCTTTTCACCGAAAAAGCCCGAAACTGCCCAATTTTGCCAAATTAAACTAATTTGAAGACAGAAAGAGGCCAGAAACAGAGATTAAAGAGTATCAGATCAAATTTGCAGACAGAAAGCACGTCAAAGAGTATCAGGAAGCGGCGAAGACCATCAATGTAGTAGCAAAGTGTATCAGAGGAGATTTTCTCGGGGCTCGAAGCAAATCCAACAGTAAAACGAAAGCTCTAAAAGTCAAGAAGCAATTGAAGACGCATTGAAGGCTCACCAGCACAAATGACTGCACATTAAACTCACGGAATATCAGTGGACCAGAACTCAATGCACAATTATGATAGGACCACTGCACCAAGTCACACAGGACACCTCCTCAACTTAACTTGATTCAGTTCCCTCTAGTGCAGCCCAAAGGACTTACTTGCATTTAATTCCAGTAACAATTAGGTTTTAGAAAAAGCTTTTTCCAGTAGACCTGTTTAGGTCAAATGTAATAAATGACTTCAGATATTTTGCTTAAATATATCACCCTGAAAAATGGAGTAGGGGTTGGTTGGTTGGTTTTGATCAGTAGCTTGATCTTTGTTATTTCGATCTTTCTCTCAAGCGGAGATTCGCACTGCAACTGTGATACTTTCTATAATCAAAGACTGCTGAAAGCATGGATTCTGAAACTGTCTGCTGTGTTTAATTAGCTGAGGAGTGATTGTGGAATTCCTGTGCTTCGACATGTTTCAATAAGTGCTTCTTAACTCTGTTAGTTTTATTCATGTTTGTTTTATCAGAAATCCACCCTCTAAATTATAGAAAAAAAGAATAGCTTAGGATTTGATGAATTGCACCTTAGGCTCAATTTCTGCGATTTTTCATGTTTTCATCAGGAATAGTTATGAACATGCATACTTAAATGATCTTGTTTACGCTATTTCTTTCACTTATGAATGATAATTTAGGAATTCTTAACTGCTCCTAGATAACCATTCTTTCACTTCTCCTCTCTGTCAGTTCTGATGAAAGATTCTTAATTTCCTTTCGTCTCTGACCATCATTCCATCCTTCAGCAAATTGATCATTGTCTCATGTGTGGCTACGTCGTTCCACAAGCCTCTTGTGACCAAGAAAACGCACCAGCAAGCCTTAATCCATGACTCCATGCCCAATGGTTTGAAACTTATCACACCTTACTTTGCCTCTCAGCTTGAAATTTCTACCTGGCATACACCTTCCATCCAAACAAAACAAACAAAACCCCTTTACCCAACAACTAGCCTAAAATCACCATCAACATAGTTAAATCATAAATAGAGAGCCCTCTCTGGTTGCAAGTCGGCTAGAACCTGCAATCCAAAGATTGGTTTGTGGTTACCTCGGCCGTATCCCTACAGGAGCTTAGGGACAACCTGAGTGATAACACCTTATATCTCTTGATGTCTGCAAGGAGCTGCTGAATTTGCTGATGGAGCGGGTAGACTAGTTGACTTTTCTTTTCCAGACTATAAGACCATTCATGGACTTGGTGCATCAATATGTACCCATAATTCAGAGCATTAGAAATGGAGGATTTTAGGGAAAAAACAACAGTGATCTTTTGTTTAATCTGCTCAATATAGGTCGTGGAGGGATCAGGCGGTGCCTTCCTTATAGCATCTAGGCTTTGTCTAAGTTCTATATTGGTGGAGATTAGCCCGTTGCATGCATCTTGGATGTGGTTGCAACATTCGACTAGGGTGCAAGCAGAAAATTCCTTTGGAGCTTCAATGAATACATCAGAAATGACTGGCCAAAGTATCTGGAATCGCGAAGTTATATGATCAACCTATTGTTTGCTTAGGGGGTCCTAACCTAGGTTTAGATTTAGTTGCGCTAACCAACAAAACCCTAAACTGCTTGCCCTTTCAGCAACAACCCATGTAGAATAGGCTGCAGTCTCACCCAAAGCAGTATGGGGGGATGCAAGAACCAAGTTTCTGCATCCAAAACTACTGTGATGTCTTCCACTACCTTAGATCTGCCTTCATGCAGATCGATAGACTTCTAGGAATTGTTATTGTAACTCTGTTAAAAGGCCTTCACACCTTCACAAAGGTCAATGATCAGTCCTTACAGACCTTTAATAGTCGATTTACCTTCTTGCGTGCATCAGAAAGCAATCCTAAATGGGAGTTCGCACAGATCTACTTAATTCGTTAGAAAACATAAGAGAAATCACTAGAAGCTTCGCGAAAGTGTGTAAACATTCATTTCATACATTATTAAGACTGATTCAAGATAATTGCGTAGCATTCAATCAATATTTCATAAAACAAGTCATTTATCAACAATATATAACATAAAATATATGAAAAAAATACTCAATGATTCTTTGGAAAAAAAATTCTTTATTGATCTCAATTCACGGATTACAGACTCAAATTACCCTGTGCACACAGCTACAGGGGTCCATGCACTCAGCTACAACCTCTACCTAGGCCTCTGCGCACTCAGCTGCGGAGCCTTCCTTTCTCTAACTAAGCACAGGAAGCAGAGCCTTCCTGCCTTAGCTCCTGCCCAAGACTCTTTAACCAACCTAATCCTCTATCTTAGTTCTTCCTGTTCCTCCTTCCTTTCGCTAAGACTCAACTATTTATAGAAATTTTCACACAATGCCATGGTCTGCGGACCATGGATGAATCTCAAAACCGACTCAAAAATTTACTTAAAATAAGGGGCTAAGTGTTGAAAATAGCAACAAGAAATGCTAAAAATAGAAGTGCTAAAAATAGCATTGCTATAAATAGTAGTTTGGGTACCAGTGCTGGATTGAGCAATAGGGAATGAAAAATGGAAGTGCTAAAAATAAAATTGCTATTTTTAGATGTTCGGGATGGATTCCAATTTTAGTAAGTCCTAGGACTAAAATAGGAAGTAAAATTCAAATTTGAACTTAACAACTATTTCAAAAGAAATTAATTAATTCACCATGAGTTAATTAGTTGTGAAAAATCAAACATGAAGTCTATGTGAGGACATGCAACAATTTCTCTATTAATTGAGGAATTTATCCATCAGTTAAAGAGATAAGGATGAGTTCTAACTTGAGTTGTAATTAGTAGGCTTAGTTAACTGAGTCAAGTCCAGTTAAATTGATTTAAACAGTTTGTTTAAATTAATGTGAGTTCAGTTAGTTAATGCATGCTTGCATGTAACTGCTGCACTTCAGATAACTAAATATTCTCTCATGAATAACTCATGCATGCCAGTTTAGACAGAGATCCAGTTGAGATCAGAGGAGGGATAGTGTACTATCAGTTGGATGGATTTTTCCTATAAAGGAAACTCATCTATGTAGAAGGAAGTATCTCCTTCAGGACTGCGTAGTTGGATCAGAGGTTAGTGAGTGTGTGAAGAGGCCAATTCACACAAGTGGCTGGACTGGATCCCAATCAAAATTACGCAAAGAAATAAGAGGCTTGGAGGGCAGACCAGACGTTAGATAGAGGTCTTTGACTGTCCATGAGCAGCAGAGGTATTGCCAAGAGAGCAAGATAGCTTTTGAGCTGATTCTTTTTGTAATATTGGCTATATTTCCACTTGTATGATAATACAGAGTTGGGGTTTTAGGTTAAGGCTTTCCCCGGGTTATATCTTCTGTGTTATGTGTGATTGATTCCTTCTTATCAGTTATATGTGTTCTTATTGATGTTGCTCATGTTCGATTAAGCTTCCGCGAAATTGGTTGTAGAAGTAGATCAAGTATTTTGCTTTAGTCTATTGCATGATCAGGTGATCTACAAGTGGGAATTTCTTCACTAATCCCCTTTGACTCTTATTCATCTACGCGCTCCGCATCCACAAATCGCAGAGAATTTAAATCTCTTACAATATTCTATACAAAATTTGGGTTTATTAACCCCAAACTGACCTAGGGGGCCCCATCCCAACAAGCCCCCAACACAAAGATTGTGACTCACCCTCGAGTCACTCAACTAGTTGTTCCACTTTCTGGTGGAGTTCGTTGAATGCTTTAGTTAAGGCTTGTAGCTATGTTGTACTTTGTTCTATTTCTTACTACACTTCGTGGACCATTTTCTTTGTGGTTAGCTCCTCTCCTACCAGCTGCGTAGTCCTCTACATCTACTGCATAGCCTTCAACTTCTTAAGAATGGTCTATAAGAACTGGCTGGCTTCCTCTGTCCAAGGCTCAATTTGTGCACTCAGCACAAACTTCTTCTTCTGCAATTCCTATATCTGCAAAAAATTTTCTTTACCTTCGAATAGGTGCGTGAAATGCTGAACTGGTGCCAATGTCTGCACTATTGTGCTGAGCTCATTGTACTGTTACTGTGCTTCCCTAAGTTCTATGCTCAACTGTTGCAGCGTAGGATCTTCCTGCAAAGTATCCCAGAGGCCCAACGCCTGAGTGAAGAGCTTGTGGTGACGAGAGGCTTCTGCTACATAAAACCTTGCAATTCAACATAGTTAGGAACCAAACCTGATGAGTTGGTTAAGTTCACAATGATTTGCTTGAGCGAGCTCAGTTGCTTCTTCATTTGACTGAAAACTATCTACAACTCGTGCTTCACCAGCCGCTTCCTGTTGTCCATAACTATTTCCCTTGGTAACAATGGTGGTACCATCCCACCAAATAAGTATAGGTACTTTCCTTCTCTAATATTGCATGTGACCCCTAGCCATGACCTGACATCTGCATGGAACTCTTTAGCTGAAAGCACACATTTCTTGCCCCTTATTTGAAAGGTGTGTGGGTGAATGCAGTGTGACTTGATGAAGTTATTCCTGTGAGTAGCCGCAAACCAAATTGATTCTCAATACTCATATGGTAGTGACTTGGGGATTATATCAATGGCCCTTATCACCTCAAGCATCTTAACATACCATCCTCCAAAAGAAGCTTCATTGATTTCCTTGCTACTCGGGTCTCCCAATGTCCTCCATGGTGTATACCAAAGAGCTAGGGGCTGGTCTTCTGAAATTGGCGCAAATTCCCCGCCCTCTAGAGGTAATCACTTCCACATCGCCAGATTCATTACCAAATAACCATAAATGAAGTTGGTGCTCCTCTTAGACACATATTCACAAGCCTCAAACAACTTATTCAGTAAAAACATGCACTAGTTATGTTGGGTGTCTTCTGCATAATCCTCTGCAATTGATATTATGTTCAACATGCACCCATTCCTTGAAAAATGTCACATCAACTTCCCTGCAATGATGTAGTAGGAAAAATTAATATTTTCCTTGTTGATGAAGTCAATTTTCACTCTGTTCCCTCCTCTCTTGGTGTTGTACTTCTCATAGTAGTAAACATCTCCCTCCTTTTTTGCTCGTTTTGAGTTCGTTAGGAATGCCGTCAAAATTGCATCCTCTGTTGATGATAGACCTGTGAGCCTCTGAATGTCGACTGTATGAATCAAGTACTCCTTTTCTAGCCAAAGCGACCCGCCATACATCCTGCTGATCCAAGGTTTACAGCATTGCATTGCCATGAGAGTCATGCCAAAGACAGATAAACTCAAATTTAATAGTGTTGATCGCTGAATTCCCTTATATGCGACCTTGGCATTGAATGTTATCCATTCCTCCTTTGTGATCATCTCTATATATACTTCCCATTTTAGGGCCAGGAATTGAAAAGAATCAGACAAATCATTGTTGACGAGTGTGGCCTTATCGTATTTGCCATAGAGCGACTCTATAATTGAAATCCTATCATCCAACCCATATTCAGGAACAAAAAGAATTGGATTTTTCATACTCGAACATCATTGGTAGACTGAAATTACGGTGTCTGATAACAAATTCTTGGGCGATGACACTGAGAACTTGACTATGACTTGAGCGACTTTATCTCCTTAGCTTCAAACTCTGAGAACTTCAACATATCCATAAAAAATAAGTAGACCAACTCAACACGACATTCATGAAGAGGCTCACTAACTAATTACTACAACAAATTTCCCTATGTAGACTCTAATGTGTTAATCCGCAGTTGCTTGAACTAGACCTGACTTGACTGACGTACTTCTAGAGAAGACAAGTTGGAGTTGATGGGTAATTATGCTAACGCAATGTAAGATGCTTAGGAATTATTTTTTCTATAATGGGAAATATTTTCCGAAATCCAGGTTGACAATGATATTATTGTCTACTTACTATAGAAAAGTCTCCTAGCACGTGTGACTTACCCCCCAACCACAATCAATTGTAGTGTGGTGATATGGAAGCCACAACTGAACTTGACGTCCTGATTTTTTTTTTTTGGAAAATATTTTGATAGCTAGCTAACTAAACTTATTATAAAACAATGAATGAACTCCTATTGACTTTTCCTAACCCTACCTATGATGTTAGGTCCTTATAATACTAGTGTATTCCATTATTATTATTGTCATTGTAGCCCCTTATTGTTATTGTTATGCCCCTGTTGTCCCCATATTGTTATTATTATGCCCCATAGAAGCCCACTATTGTTACTATTGTGCCCTTACATTATTATTGTTACATCGACTCTAATTATATTGTGACCCCTTAGACTCCTATATATAGAAAGGAGTTCTTGTCATTTGTATCATCCAAGAATTGTTCATTTTTGTAATGTAAAGGAGGTTTCCTCCTCTAAGAGGCTGATTTTGAAGTCGTTGATCTATATTTCCTTCTATTTTATGAGTTGGTTGCATAACAATTGGTATCTGAGCTTAGGATTCTAGGGTTTCACTGCTTCAAATAGGTCATCGTAGGATTTTCTCTATAACTTGGTTTCTATGACGTTTCAGAAGCTAAAATTAAAACCAATTTGATCCCAAAGCTTGATGAACCTAGGGTACGAATTGAAGATCTTGTCTCGCTATAATTTCAGAGATATGATCCAATAAATTTAGGGTTTTTGCAGGTGTTACACTGAAATTTGTCACCATGACTATCTGTAGTTAATATGGCTCCATCAATAGTCATATTATCCTCCTTGTCAAGCCTAATACCTCTGCTCTCCATGTCAAACTTCAAAAAGAGAGAAAGTCATTAAAAATCATGTTTATCTCTGGGTACGCAGGTTCTCTCTACCTTGCCTGCGTGTACGCATCCCAAGCTCATTGTACCTGCGTACTTGTACGCTCTGTAAGTCAAGGGATGGTGCGTACTCCTGTAAAGGTCAAAAGGCGCGAGTTTCATCTTTAAAAAGTTACTTGTGGTCACTTCTAGAGCCTTCTAGAAGAGTGTTTGACGTGTATGAGCGCCTCCAGATGGTTCATGCATCCCTATGATAGAGGAACTTATCCCATCAAGAGAGGAGCTACCCCATCCAAAAGAGGGAGTACCCCATTGATGTTGGAACTGAATAACTTCCTCTAGAACACTATAAATACAGGCCTTGGGCCAGAGGAGGGGAGGTTGAAAGCTGAACATTCCAAAGGGTAGATGCTGCTGGAATTAGGACTTCCATTGTAAGCTTGTGAGGAGAGATTACCATCCTTTCTTGTTTCATTTGGAAGTGGGTGAGCTTGTCAAAGTAGAGGAAAACTCTTGCTGGACCCTGGGAGGAACTTGCACAACACCAAGGCTCAGGTTGTAATGGTTTCTTTTTTGTTTCCTTAATACAAATAAGTCCATTCTTCTCAATGATTTGTTGTTAATGAATTGTTTCATATACTCCTTGGTCTATATGTTGAATATGCTTTGTTTTATGGAATATTCAGGTGTTATGTAATCGTTTGATTGTTAGTGTATGCAGGTTTCAAAGTGAAGGAGGAGCTCATCTGGATCGACGAGGCTAGACTGCTGCAACAAGCGTTGGACTTGAGGTAGGATCGAAAAACACTTGGTTTCTCATAGAATAATGTATGTTTAGAGAAGGATTGCTCTTAATTGTCTTGTTTGTCACTAGAGAGCCTTAGACTCCTAGGGAGGTTAGTTTTGTCAGCAAAAATAACTCTTTTCGCATGACAAAATCCTTTGGCACCAAAAATCCAGAATCAGGTGGCTTAAGGAAGGGGAAAAGAACACAAAATTTTTCCATCAATCCACCATACAATGACGAATGCACAACAATATAGCCTTTATCAATAACAGTCAAGGGGAGAGACTAGAAAAGCATGAAGATATTGAAAAGGAAATTCAAAGAGTACTTTCAGGAAGCACTCAAGGAACAAACAGGAAGTCGATCAACAGCCATATGATCTATCACGTAGCACATACCCAAAATAATCATGGAGGATCATAATCAAAATCTGTTACAACAAGTCTCTATGCAGGAAGTCAAAGAGGCAATGGCCTAGCTCAAGGATGGCAAGGCCCCAGGTCCTGATGGCTTCACCTCCAATTTCTTTCATGAATTCTGGGAGTTGATCAGTACAGAGGTCTAGGAATTAGTGGAAGAATCAAGATCCATGCACTGGATTCTCCCTTCCCATAATTCTACTTTCATTGCTCTAGTACCCAAAGGGGAGGAATCAAATATGCCAGAAAAATATAGGCCGATTGCTCTATGTAATGTAATCTATAAACTCATATCCAAAGTAGTGGCAAACAGGCTCAAACCTCTTCTCCCTCTTCTCATCCTTCCGGAACAGACTGGATATGTAGAAGGGCGTTAGATAATGGATGGCATTATTATTTCAAACGAGGTGATCCACTCCTTAAAAATTCTAAAAAAGCCAGGTATGTTTCTGAAGCTTGATCTCTCCAAAGCATTCGATAAGCATAGTTGGGAATATATTCATCAAATGCTATTGGCCTTCGGCTTCAATGCCACCTGGACCCGATGGATAATGAATCTTATTACCTCTCCCTGCTTCTCGGTCCTCCTTAATGGCTCATCATCTGTGCATTTCCGCCCCTCTAGAGGCATTCGTCAAGGGGATCCCCTATCCCCCTTCCTTTTTGTCCTCATGGCAGAAGGTCTTAGCCGTCTCCTTCACCATGCTATTTCTTCTCAATCTATAAAAGGCATCATGCTCCATGGTCTCCATCCCCTATCCCATCAACAGTTTGTTGACGATACTATGCTCTTTGGTCATCCTTCTTCCCTAGAGGCCAAAGCCTTTAAAGCCCTGCTCTCTCTCTTCTCAGAAGCCTCCAGAACCTCGATCAATGCTGTCAAATCCCAACTTTTCTTCTTCAACACCCCTGTCTCCACTCAAAAAAAGATTTCCCGTATTCTAGGATTCACCATCGTAGCGCTTCCCTCTAAATACTTGGGAGCTCCTCTTATGATCTCCGCCCTTAAGCATGCTTCTTGGCAAACGCTACTGGACAAATTGGAAGCCAGACTTTCCTCATGGACATTCTGATCGCTCAACATAGCAGGTAGACTCATTTTGATCAAGTCTATCCTTCAAGCTATGCCTATGTATCTCTTCTCTATTCTGGCAGCTCCCAAATGGGTTCTTAAGGAAATCTGCAACCTTCAAAGAAGTTTTCTGTGGGGATCCACGGTGCTCAGCAGGAAATGGGCCCTTGTCAATTGGAAAGAGGTATGCCAGCCAAAATCAAATGGTGGACTAGGACTACGGGATCCTCTCCAAAGCAACAACACTATGGGAGCCAAGATATGGTGGAATTGGATAGTGAAGCCACATATTCCATGGGCAAGGCTTTGGAAAGCTAAATATGCACCAGGAAGTCATTGGGATGAACTCATTAGAATCAGTCCTAGCATCTCTGGCTCCATGATTTGGAATGCGGTCAAAATTCACAGCACCTTCATACAAGAGCATAGCTTTTGGGAATCCATTCGGGAAATTCTGCACGGTTTTGGGAGGATTCATGGCAGTAGTTACCGAAACTCACCTCGATCTTCCATAAACCTATCTGGAAAAATTCTATTCAACAAGCCAACCTCACTCATGTCTCTCAATTTTGGCAGCAGCACCCGCCTCAAGATTTCCAACAATGGAAACCCGCCAACTCCTGGCAGATCGATTGGCACGGAGAAACCTATACAGAAATAAAACAGGAGTTAAGTCATAGAAAAATCAAGTACTCGAATTAGAAGGACAAACTGAGGTGGGGATACACTACAAAAGGTATGTTTACCACCAAGGAAGCATATCGATTACGCTACTCTAATTGCAATACAGCTATGGATCAGCTCTGGGATCGCATTTGGCAGTCTAGACTCTGGCCCAAGGTATCAACCTTTCTATGGATCTTAAGTAAAAGGCACATCCTAACGTGGGACAATCTACAAAAAAGGGGCTTCATCGGACCCTCAAGATGCCCCAACTGCACTCTTCACTCGGAAACCATCCTGCATCTCATGGAGACCTGTCCTCTCGCTATTCAGCTATGGGAGAAAGTTGATAAATGTAATAGAAGAGCAGGAATACGGCAGGGGGACATAGCAAATACTCTAAGAACCTGGCCCAAGCATCCCTATCATAGCCCCATCCTAAATTCTCTATGGAACCTCATTCCAGGTTTTCTTTACTGGATTTTATGGAAGGAATGGAACAACAGAGTCTTCAACAACAATAACCGGCCTATAGAAATACTCTGGCTCCTCTTAAAGCAAAATCTCCAAGAAACTCTGGCGCTTTGAACTTGGCTAGATACTGATTGGCTGGACTTTCCTCAAGAGCATCTCATCCTGAACTCGTGGAATCTTAACTTATCCAGCTTCCCTAATATCAAATCCCATCCCCCAACTAAGTCTGTCTCCCCCCTCCAATGGTCCCCTCCTGCCGCTTCCTCTTTCAAATTGAATTTTGATGGAGCAGCTAAAGGAAATCCTGGGCCGGCAGGCTTTGGAGGAGTATTCAGAAATGACAGAGGGGCAGCTGTGCATATCTACTATGGTTCTATTGGCAAAGACACCAGCAATGAGCGGAATTGGAAGGCTTGTGGAAAGGGATATGCATTGCAGATCAACACAATTTCTACCCGCTAGAAGTAGAGGGAGACTCCCTTATCCTTATCAATGCAGCTACAAGAATTCAAGCGGGCACCTCGGCAGCTAAAATAGCATCCAGTTGGAGGTTGCTAAGTAGGCTCGAAACTTTGGAGGAAAGGTTAAAGCGCCCCCATAGCATTAGTTTCAAGCATGTCAGGCGCACAACCAACAAGGTAGCAGATCGATTGGCCAACCAAGGGGTTAACCTGTAGCTCCCTCCTTTCTCAGGCACTCTCAATGATTCAGTGGATGCAAACCTCCAACAGGAATGCACTTCTCTGGTGCTTCAGGATTACCCGTCCCCAGCTGCGGGTGATTAATTTGAGGCGTGGTACAAGGGCAGCGTTCCCACTGGGCAAGTGGCAGCCCAGACCCGCCACTTGTAGCGTAAATTGGACGACATGCCATCCCCACAAGATTATAATGAATGCAGCCATTAACTTCTCACTGCAATCCGTCCTCTGCAGCATGATGGAGCTCCCGCGGCTCGTTTCTCCGGTGATTTGGTTGCAGATCTTCTGTTGGGTTATTGTTATGGCTTTGGGTGCCTCAACGAGCCATTATAAGAGCTCACCTTCACTGGCTCTGTCTCATTTGAAGTCTTGGCCTCTGCTGCATTGGGTGTCTTGGCCTTTGGTTGCTCAAGGGACTCAACCTCGGTCTCAAGGGACTCGGCCTCGGCCTTCAGCACCGTGGGTCTTTGTCTCTGCCTCTGGAAGTCTTGACCTCTGTCACAGGCTTACCAGCATCGGCTCTCCCTTCTGTTGTGGTCGCTCCCTGAGTTATATTCCCTCGCCCCTCTGTGCTTCTATTGCCTTTCCTTTGTGGCTCTCTGTGCCTTCACTCACTACGCCCCTCTATGCTTCTATCACCTCTCCTCTGTGGCTCTCTGTGCCTTCACTCACTGCGCCTTTGTTTGTTGTACCTTCTTGGCTCAGTGTGCCTCCGCTCACTGTGCCTCGGCTCTCTGCGCCCTCTTGGTTCATTGTGGCTCCGCTCTCGTTGCTTTCCTGGCTCCAGCGTCACCTCACCTAGGATTTCAGCATGCCGCGTGAGCGGCTCCGTCTCATCAGCAGAAGGGGAGGGTCTCGAGGTGGTTCTAGAGGAAGGGTTGTCCAACAACACTCCTCCAATACCACAAACCCCTCCTCTGAAGAAATTGAATCCCCAGTTACAAGGAGAGGCAGGGGAAGGGGTAGAGGGAGGGCTCGTGCTGAGGACTGTGTGCACAACACTCATCCCTCCACCCGCTTTCGTATCCCCTGTACCCTGGACAATTCCTCCTTTATTGTGTCCGTCAAGATTGAAAAGTGTGACAATTCGGCTCAACCCGGAGCCTCTTCAGAGCATAGGCAGCCCACTCATGTCCACTGCCAAGGAATTCAGCCTGCGGAGAACTCTGGTGCGGTTGTGGGTCCAAGCGAGCCAGTTAAAGATGCTATTCCACATTCAGACTCTAGCGCCTCAGACCAGTATGGGTGTAGGATCGTCGAGGAGCAACCTTCTACCTCCGTGGACGTATGAGCTCGCCTTCGAGTCTTTTTGGTCCAACAAATGTAACAGGAGGTCGCCTCCGTTGCTCACCACTGTACACATGCTGGTTTCAGGCCTTTGCATTCTTCGCTTGGTGGTTTTGATATGGTTATTGTCTTGCTTAACTATGTTCGGGTTTAAGTCTATTTTCAATTCCATCCATGCTTGGACTCAGCAAGGTTCTACCTCTGTTTGTAATAGTTTCTGGGTAGTTTTTGGTATAGATGGGTCGAGTCAGCTACCAAAAGTCTGTCGGTCAGTTCCTGGTTATTTTTTTTGGTCAAGTCAGTTCTAAGGGAAGTTTTTCCCTCCAATGTAAGTCCACTGCTAATCCATAGTCAGTATGGAGAGATTTTTCGAGGCCTGCCTCGCTGTAAACTTTTTTGTATAATAATAGGAGTAGACAAATTTACAAAAAAAAAAAAAAAAAGTCAACAAGGTATTCCTAGGAACCAATGGAGACCATTACATCCTCAACAACTCCCTTAGGAGTTACTGTAGATCTATTTGCAAGCTACAAGACTGTTTTGGTCTTCCCTAATCATCCTTGGACATTCAATTTAAGCATGGTATCCTTAGTCATCACATTGATGGAAACCCCAAGATTAATCAAGGTATGGGGGACAATGATGCCATTAATGTGAAAATATACCACAAGGCTTCCAGGGTCTAGATACTGTGGGAAAATCACTCTCCCCAACATTAAGTTAGACCGTTGTCCAATGACATTAATGGTAGGGGTGTTATTCTTTCTCCTCCCAAGATGTTTGAAGCATTTCTCCTTGATTAACTTGTTGTAGATGGGAACATCCTTGATAACTTGGAGGAGTGGGATTTTAACACACAAGTTTTTCAATTCATTGAGAATTTTAGTCTCTTTTGGGGTGTGCTAGATAAGATGGTTTAGTCTCTCAGGAAAACGAGGTAGATTGGATTGAGGAACACTCTCTTCCTTTTCGTCTTCAAGCTCCTCAAATAGAGATGGAGGTTGGTTATCTGGAAGCACTCTTCTAGACCTGAGGTTTATTTCTTGAACTTCCACAGCATATGCAGGGTAGGATGTCCCTCCACTATAGACTTGTTATGCCTGCTTGTTGTTCAGGTTTGGATTTGGTTGAGTAGGCATCTGAGGTTTCTTAGGTGCAGTAGGGTGAAGTAGGTGTGATTGAGATGGAGGTGGAGGCAATAATGTTGGAGATTGGTTTAATGGGGGTGTCCACCCCTATGATGGGGTATTCCACTGAGTTTGTGGGGGGAGCATATGGCTGAAATGATTGATTGGTAGGTTGGGAATGGTATTGAGGTGCATAAGACCAGAGAGAAGGTATGGACCATGAAGGATGACCATGAGTACACTAAGGGGGGGAATGGATGCATTCTTATTGGGGTTGTAATAGGAATAGGATGCCCCTTGCATGCCCTGCTGGTATGGTTGAGGTCCTTGAGGCCACCTTTGGTTGATATAACGGAGTTTTTTAGTCACACCTTCAGTTCCTTGAACACAGTTTTCAATCCAGGTAGAGAAGGGCACTTGTCCGTGGAGTGGTTTTCCTCATAGACCGAGCAGATCTCGATAATATTAAATGGACATTCATTTATAGGGTGCCTCCTGGTGCATCTAGGGCAAAAGACAACTAAGGATATTTATGCTTCCTCCCGCTTCCTCTTGATCTACATGGTGCCCATTTGTAGAGCAAGGTTATGTAACATTTCACTCTTAAATTCCTCTAGCATGTTCCCAATTTCACTTTTGATGGATGTGTTGGAGGAGGATGAACTAGCCAAAGTTGACTAGACCTACCCTTCTTTCTGGCTGCCTTAGAATGATTTTTGAAAATTGTCTTGATATCATCATAAGATAGCTGGTAGATGTCCCCTCCAGACAACATGTTTAGAGTTTCCAGGATATCTTCCCTGATCCCTCTAAGAAGGAGTAACTTGAGTGATTTAGGATCAAGGGTGCATCTAGCCCTTTTGTACTTGAGTTGGAACCTTTTCTCATAATCTTCGAAGGATTCACCATGTACCAAGGTAATTCTAAAGATTTCTTCTTTTGTATCCTTGGACCTACAGTAGTACCTATACTTGTCATTGAAGGATTATTGCATATGAGCCCAGGTAAACCCATGAACCAGCGTAGTGCTTCATCCTTAAGGGTGGATGGGAACAATTTCAGCTTTTGGTCATCAGAGGTATAGTCATAGGTTCTGCATATGACAACAAACCCAAACAAAAAGGTATCAGGGTCTTCTAAGGTTAAACCATGGAGGTGAGGAAGCGCAAAGGGGTTTATGTTTTTCATCCTAGCATCTCCATTAGTCTCTCTAATGGGAAAAACACCTTCATTTATATTTTCAACCATGTTATAAGTGTGTGGAAGGGTTTCTTCTTCTTCTTCCCTAATAGGCTCTTTAAAAATCTCTGGTTGTTCACCTAATGGGTCCTCTAGATCCCCTGCAAACAGAGAGGGAAGCTAACAACCACCGAAGAAGAGGGAAGGTTGGCTATCTGATGGTATGGGGGTATTTGGCAAAAAATTTCCTAAATTGTCTCTACTCCTACGAGGCATGAAAGACATTTTCCCTTTTTTCCCATGTTTTTTTAGAATTACTTGCAAAATAGAAAGAAATCAAAAATTGCAACTATCTATTTTATGCAAAACAGAAAGAGACTAGAAATTGCAATTATTTACTGAATGAAAAACAAAAAGAAAGTAGAAATTACATCTACATAGACACCTCCTTGACAATGATGCCAAAAAGAGCGACGAGCCTCAGTATTGCAGCAAGGATTTTGCAACTCCTAAGGCTACCAACTTTACTTTATCAACCCGGGGTTTCGTACAAACTTGGAGGTGACAATGCTATATGCACAATAGATGCAACAATCTACTCTTGTCACTTTTCAACAGGGGCAATAGACCACGAGGGTTTTCAAACCAGTCTTCTATTGACAAGAAGGAATGTGACTACCGACAGTGAATGTAAAGCTAAATTTAATGCAAGAAAGTAAATGCTTGCCTATTTAGGAAATGAAAGTGCTGGATGGAAAGTGCTATGAAATGCCATGAAATAATATAACTAAGAAATGACACACATTACTTGTAGAAAAGAACTAATCTAACCTTGCATTCTATCACCTATCTATTTAGAATAAGTGCACATGGGGAGTTATCCTATCACTCTATGACTGATGTATGCATGCACTAGCTATCTCATGTTGAAATGACAGAAAAAGGGTCTTTTGATTTATGATATAGAAATGTAAATGATAAGTTAAATAATTTGATCTTTGTAGGGGAGAAAGGCATGGGAGAGCTGGTCTGAACTGGCACTGAGAGGCATGGAAGTCAAGTGGAGGGCCTACCCTATGCTCATACTGTCAATTCTGCTCAAAACAAGTTTAAACAAGCTGTTGCTACAGGATGTCCTAGTTTTCTATAGGAAGTTTAGCTGAAGGCAATATGAAGGTAGGGAAGGTGAAATGAAATGCTGGAAATATTTCTGAGGGTGAAAGAGGTTGTAGGGAAGGTGCACATTACCCAAGGCTCAACCCAACACTTCAAGATGGTTATATTTGCCCAAGGTGGTTGTCCACGGTGCCTAAAAAACATAAATTTGGATTAGGGGTTGGTAGGCCTTGGCAAAAGGTGGAGAAGACTTAGATGAGGCTAGTGGGATGAGTTCCTCCTTGTAGATCAACAATCCCTGCAAAAAAACATATTATTCTCTTCATTTATGCATGAATTCATATATATAGGGAAAATATGAGTTGAATTAGAGAAAAATAATTTATCGATGGCTAATGACTAGATCTATGAAATGAAATGCCTTATTAAACTACAAAAAAAATGACAACTGCATGTGCTTCCAGGAAATCATAAATAATGATCTATTCAACAATGAACCCTAAGCGATGCAATGATCAAAAGACACATCTATTTTTGGGGTTGTGAGAGCGGGGCCCTCAAACCATGATCCCATGAGGGAGATGAGGAAGAGGCCACTGTCACAAGATTTTCTGAAGTATTCTTTCTCACTATTGTACCACTAATCTACTTCTTCAACTAATGGACACAATACTAAACAATCATTCAAATACTTGTTAAACTAAACAAAGAAGAAATAACTTGAACAACTAACTATGATTTTAATCTAAGAATACATGTACAAAAAGAGGAACCTATGCTACTAGGTTTGTGACCTAACCCAAGAGCTTCAACCCTATCATTCAACTTAGTGCTGGATCAAGGTGTACCTTCTCATTATCATCAAAATGTCAAATACAACATAAGATTAACAATCACAATGATTCAGCTCTAAATTGCCTCGGCTACAACAAAAAATCGAATCCTAATCAGGCTTCCAACCTTCTTATTTATACAAAATGAAGCTACCAATAACTTCCTAAAAATTAGGGATAGTTGGCTCCCAAACTCGAGAATGACTTGTCTTCATTGTCACTGGCTTGGCTGCCAATGAACTTGGTTGGATTGGTTGCTTGTAACTTCACGTTGATGAGATATGGTGGAGGAATCTTCGAATGATTTGAGGAGTTAAGGAGGGAGACAAATCTCCTAAAATCCCTCTTACTTGTCCACTTAAAGTTCCTTCACTTAAATTAGCCCAAAACTGCTCCAATTTCCACAATTAATGCATATTAGGCCACATGACATAACATCTCACCTTTACCTTTCTCACTAATCAAAATATAATAAAATATGCAAGTAAATGTGAGAAAAGTTGATTTTAATAAATTGGAGAGTGGCATTAAGACCCATATAGTTTACCTATTGATGAGCCTCATCATACATCGTTGGGCTGAGGCCCATTAGGGTGTTGTTACACCACAAAACTGAGGTCCATTAGGGCGTAGTTACACCACAAGACCGAGGTACAATTTCACAGACCCGTAGGATGGAATGGTAATTATATCATTGCCATTAATTACAAGTCCTAGTGTGCGTTTATTTGATGCACATAAACCCTACCTTTTACCCTATGAAATCCATGTATTTTGGACTATTCTTGAACAACATAAATATATATGTGAAAAAGTAAAAATAATGAATTTTATTAATGCTACTTATGAGTAAAAAAATACTCTCCAAGTTGAATCGTTAAATTTGGTCTTGAATGAGGAATGAGCGTGCAATTTTGTGAAGCAAGCTAAAATTTCCTTGCTTCACTAAAATGCAATCCCAAGCTTCATTTATTGGCCAATCTGTTTGATTCAAATTGTATATTGCCTATTTTATTATTTTAAACACTTCCACATTAATTTTCTTAGTATAAAAGTCTTTGCTATAGATGATTTCATTTTAAAATATTTTCAACATTTTCACATTGCATTCAAGCCATATCATCATAAGAAATTATGTAGAGAGAACATTATAAATAACAATGTACAAAAAATTCATAGGTCTGTCATGATATCTATGTCATAAGTCTATCATGATATCTCTGTCATAGAGTTCAACATATGTCCTTCATATATATTTCATAATATTTTCTCATATTATACATAAGAAAGCCCAAAGAGGTCGTTTTCATACTCAAGAACCATTGTTACACCACAAGATTGAGGCCTATTAAGGTGTTGTTACACCACAAGACTAAGGCCCATTAGGTCATTGTTACACCACAAGGCTGAGGTACAATTTCGCAGACCCATAGGATGAAATGATCATTATATAAGTACTATTAATTACAAGTCCTTGTGTGCATTTATTTGAGGCACACAAATGTTGGTTTATACCTTATGAAATCCATGCAATTTGGATTATTCTTGAACAACATAAATATATATGTGAAAAATAAAAAATATTTAATTTTATTAATTTTACTTATGAGTATAAAAATACTCTTAAAGTTAAATAATTCAATCTGGCTTTGAAATGAGGGTTGGGCGTGCATTTTTGTGAATCAAGCCAAAATTACATTGTTTCACTAAAATGGACACCTAGACTTCATTTATTGGCCAATCTGATTGATCCAAATTCTAGATGGTTTATTTTATTATTTTGCACACTTTCCATTATTATATCTTTACTTCGAGCTTAAATATTTATACTTCAGATTTCATACAACAATCTAAGTTTTGCTTCAACTTGCCTTATTTGAAAGTTGTGTATAAATGGGAAACATAGTTATGTAGGATATTTGTCGGACATGATGCAATGTTATATCTTAAGGTTAAGTATTGTCCAATCTTGTCTCATTTCAAATTTCATTACAAAGAGTGTAATTGGTTTGGCCTAAGAGTACATATTTGTTTTGACTTGAACATTGGCAGACTTGGATAGAGGAGAGAAAGTAATTGTTTTTCCCATGAGGCTTTTCAGGTCAAATTGATTGGTTGACAATGCATATGAATGGTAATTAAATGTGATTCTGTGATCAAGGGAAATGTTTGAAAATTAGAATGGCCATGTGGGATAAGGATGTTGGATACTTTTCTTGTTGAAATTTTGGCTCGATGTATATACCTAGGGTCATAATTTTTTTTTCCAACTCTCAATTAACATGATATATATATGTCAAATATACGACTAAAGTGAAGTTTTGTGTTGGATAGCATATTCATTGAAATGATACAATTGGTGTACTAAACATTGCAAATAGAACCAATTTTGCTAATATACAAATTCATAAACAAGGGTTTAATGAATCCTATCAGCTATCTAATCACACCCATCATATCCTACTCCTAATTTACTCATGCAGTTGTACATGCAACCCCATCTACATTAAAAAGTTCCCAGGGCCTTTATGCGAACCATTACCCAAATATTTTCTTGTCTTTGTTGTCGTAATCACACATGTGTTCAAACTGTATGTTCTCATACCCAAAACACTGAATATATTCTCATAACAGATCATTACAATTAAATTATAATTGTAGAAATTCATCTTCATAAAAGTAAATTGTCGAGAACATTGTCATAACAGAAATTAACATTAATTCTAATGACGTGACAAATATAATTAACTCTAGTAGATAATATGAATACCAACAATAATCATAATCTATAACCAACGATTTAGTCTGGAAATTGTGTCTAAGACAACATTGATCCACCCAACCTTGGACCAAACTCTGATCCCCCCCGAGCTAATATGATCTTGCCTGGAATTAGTAACCCCCTTGATTCCACATAATGCCTTTTTAACATTATTTTTCCCGCAATTTTTTCCTTGGCTGCGTCTTTCCTTTGAGGGATCTATTATCCCTTCAGCCTAGGGTTTTATTTTGTTTTTCCTCATAAAGCCTACTTTTATCTCCCACAATTCTTTTATTGATCTTCAACTGCATATATTTATTTAAGGAATTTTAATCAAATCTGACCCACTTCAGATTTGGGCAAGCATATTTTTACTCCAGTGTTTCTTTCCCCACAATTTTCATCTTTATTCAACAATTTATTTATTTAATTACATCCACTGTTCCTCATAATCAATTCATCATGGCGCATTCACCAACATACTAACAATAGTTAAATACAAAATAAAATATCTCTATAATAGTGGAGGGGTCTTACATCTTCCCCCTCTAGAAAATAACACCATCCTCATTGTTCATTTTTCCTTTGCCTTTTACTGAAACAATGTTGGGTAGGCTTCTTTCATATTATCTTCCTACTCCCACATTGCCTCCTTAGGAGTAAATTTCTTCCACTGCACCTTAACTTGAGTGACGACTTGAATCCAAAGCACGATTTCCCTTTGATCCAAGATACGAAGTGGCTCGGGCAGGAAGTCTCGTTCGGGTTCCACCTGTATTAGATTCCAATCAATCACATGAGAAATGTCATGAACATATTTTTTTTAATAAAGATACATGAAATACATTGTGAACTCTAATATGGCCAGGTAAATCTAGCTGATAGGCTACTAGGCAACCTCTATCCAGGATTTCAAAAGGCCCACAAAATCGTGGTGCCAACTTTGCACATGTTCATTTGCTTAGAGTACTCTTCCTGGGATTTATCCTCAAATACATAAGGTACCCGATGTTGAACTATTTATGCACTCTCTTTTTGTCTGCATAACTTTTTTGCCGATATTGTGTTGTTTTGATGTTCTGTCTGATTTTTCGCACAATTTGTTCCATTTCCTGTAAGGCATCTGGCTGCAATATTAGCTTATCTTCTGGTTGGCTCCATCTCATGGGTGTATTTCATTTTCTTCGATATAAAGCCTCGAAGGGGCTCATTTTAACAGAATCCTGTTAACTATTATTATATGCAAATTATGCTAAATGCAGAAATTTCTCCCACTTGGTAGGTTGATTCATAATATACATTCTTAGCATATCCTCCAAAATCTGATTGGTCCTTTCTGTTTTCCCATCCTTCTGTGGGTGATATGCTATACTAAATTTCAATTGTGTTCCCATACCTCCAAATAATGCCCTCCAAGACTTGGAGGTAAACATAGCATCTCTGTTTGACACTATTACCTTGGGTATTCCATGTAGGCGAAAGATGTCTCTCATGAAAATATTAACTATATGGGTAGTCCCAAATGTAGACTGCATCAGTATAAATTGGGTCGCTTTAGTCAACACATCTACTACCACCATGGTCGAATCATATTGGTGTTTTTTCCTTGGTAATATAGTGATAAATTGCATTGAAATTTCCTCCCACTTCCATTCGGTTATGGGTAGAGGGTTCAACAATACGGCTAGATGTTGATGCTCCACCTTTACCTATTGACATTCTATGCACCTTGCTAGATATTTGGCCACATCCCTCTTCATACCTGGCCAAAACAAGTTTTTATTTAATGCGGTAATCATTTTCTGGTAACCGGGATGGCTCGCATAAGGTCTTCGGTGATACTCATCTAATATTGTTTGTTTCAGTGTGTTCACATTAAGAATATACAACCGATTTCGGTAAGTGAGTAAATTTTCTGAATTTTCAGCATACACTAAATTTCTTGTTTGCTGTAATTTTTGTTGAATTTCTAAGTATTGAGGATATTGTTGTATTGACTTCTTCACCTACTTCGAGAAAGTGTGTACCTACACTAGTAATAGGTATCCTTCACACAACATGAGCAGGCCTTCTTAGAGCATCTGCTAGTTTATTTTCCTTTCCTTTTATGTGCCGTATTTGAAATTCGAAATCCCTGAGGAATTCCAACCATCTTGCTTGCCTAGCATTTAAGTTTGGCTAGCTGAAAAAAATACTTCAGACTGATGTGATGAGTTACTAGCATAAATTTCTTTCCCAGTAAATAGTGTCTCCACACTTTAAGCACATGTATCACTCTTGCCAATTCTAAATCATACACTGCATAGTTTTTCTCGTGTACTTTCAGTTTCCTGGACCCATAAGCTATTACAACATTATCCTGCATCAATAATTTTGCAAGGCCTTCCAAACATGCATCAAACACACAATGAACTCTTTAATTGGATCTACAATTTTTAGTATAGGGGTTGTGGTTAACAATTGATTCAGCATATCAAAGCTTTCTTGACATTTGACTATCCATTCAAACTTCAACCCCTTCTTCTGCAAGGAAGTGATAAGATGGGCTAATCTTGAGAATGCTTCTATGAACCTTCAATTGTATCCTGCAATTCCCATGAATGGGCGAATTAGGGATACATCTCTTGGTATGGGCCAATTCATAATAGCCTCAATCTTTTTGGGATCCACCAATAAACCTTCCTTGGAAATAACATGTCCCAAGTATTGTATTCTATCTTTATAAAACTCACATTTGCCAAGTTTTGAATATAATTGATGCTCTCTTAACGTTTGTAACACTAGCCTCAAATTCTCTTTGTTCTTCTCTTCATCCTTTGAATACAATAAAATATCATCAATGAACACTAGTACAAACTTATCAAGGTAGGGGTGAAGTACACTGTTCATCAAGCACATGAAAGTTGTTGGTGCATTCATGAGGCCAAAAGGTAAAACAACAAACTCATAATGGCCATACCTGGGTCTAAAGGTTGTTTTCTAGATATCTTCATTTTTTATGTGCAACTGATGGTAACCAGTTATTAAGTCAATTTTTGGGAAAATTGTTGCTTCCCTCACTTGATAATACAGATCATTGATTCGAGGCAATGGACCTTTGTTTTATATTGTTAACTTATTCAACTGACGATAATCAATTCACATTTTGAATGTGCCATCTTTTTTCTTGAAAAAAAGTATAGGTTCCCCCCATGGTGAAACATTAGGCCTAATATATCCCTTATTCAAGAGTTCTTGTAATTGCATTTTGAATTCCAACAGTTCTGGTGTGCTAATTCGATACGGGGCTCTAGACACATGAATGGCACCCAATACTAAATAAATGGTAAAATATATGTCCCTATGTGGGGGTAAGCCCAAAATTTCTTCTGGAAATACATATTGAAATTCCTTAAAGGTCGGTAAAATATTTAAATTTCCTTTTTCTGTTGACTGATAACTATTCTCCACCTACACCATATACAACTGACATCCTTTTCTTGCACTTCTTTTCAGTTGTAAGACTAAAATTTTCCGGTTTGATACTAGTTTTGGCTTCCCTCTAATTAACCCGGTGCGTCCATTTTGATCAACACAAGTAACCGTTTTCTCTAGGCAATTTATAACAGTTGCTTTCTTTTCCAACTAGTCCATGCCTATCAACAGATTGTAAGACCCTAAGGGAAGAATATTTAAATCTATTACTGTAGGATACCAATCTAAATTAAGGAGATTTTATTTTATTCGACTATATACTTTTCTTTTGGTACCAATTGCCAACTAGACCAACCACACATTTATGAATTTATCGAATTTCAGATTACACTTTTCCACAATTTGGGGGTTGATGTAACTTAAACTAGCCTCCAGATCAAATAAAACAAACATACTTTGGTTTAGTATAATACCTTCGATTTCAATTATAATAGACTTGTGCTCAACTTGTCTGTCCTCCAATGCTGTGCTAATTCTAGGAATATTCTAGGCAATGTTATTCACGGTTCTTGCCTTTTGGACAACCTAAATGTTCTGGACAAACCTAGGATTATGTGGACAATCCCTTAGCAAGTGTGGCTCACTGCAACCCCAACATTTCAATGGTTCCGTTTCTTTTGTATTGCTATTTTTCTTGTTGTTCAATTTTGTGTTTTTCGAGCCAGTATAAGACTGCATAGGCGGAAGTGCATTTCCTTTGCTAAACTTCTTCCTTTGATGATCCTTGCCAAAATTCTTGAGGTAGTAAGGTTTCTGTCTTTTTACGCTCCCTCCCACCTTGGTGCTCTCTTGATTTTTCCACGATTTACCACCTTCACTTGTATTCTTAAATTGCTGATAATATTATCTAGCCTTCCTCACCACTTCATCCATATATTTTGGGTTATCAAACTCAATTCTCTCCTCATATGAGGCTAGAAAACAATTTAGGAACCATTGTATTTTTGCCTTCACCTCTTTAAGGTATGGTACATGCCGTAGAAAATTTGTAAACTTAGCCACAAAATCATCCATGGTCAGCTGTCCCATCCTTAATTCATGAAATTCCTTGGCCCGACCATCATAGTAGCACTCACTGAGGTACCGTGACTCGAAGTATTTTTGGAATTCCTCCCAAGAAACTGTCTTCTCCTCTAGCTGACACTTTTTACCTCTTCCCACCAGAGGTTAGCTTTACCCTGTAGCTGATAAATAGCCATACATGCCTTTAGATTACTCTCATACTCATACACCTGGAAATATTTAATCATCTTCAGTAACCATGCCTACGCATCCTCCTCCCTTTCCCCATCAAAGGTAGGGGGTTTGGTATTCCTAAAATCCCCCTATAACTCCATCGTCTTATTTCCTTTACTTACTTTTGGGGAGTTATGGCCTGATTCTTCTCCACTTTCAGATTTTTCAGATTCTGTCCTGATCTTCTTTCTTTTTAACCATTTCAGATCTACACTTTTGTGGCTAGATTTATCGGTCCATTATCTAATCAACTTTTCCTTTTCCTCACTAGATTTTACTAACCTCTCATTACTACTCCAGAGCTGTGCTAATTCTTGTTGCAAATTTCTCACTATATCAACGAACTGAGAAGGTAGTGAGGTGCTAATTTCACCAAGTTCCACATAGAAATCTTCCCCACCGGTGATAGCTGGAGGACAGTTCTCCATCATTCTACACCAATCTGCTTCAATTATACACCCTATGAAACAAGCTTATTACCATTAGTAAGTTACGTTTACTTCTACTACTTCTTACTCTATACTATGGTGGTGCCTTTTGTCTTAAGCCCAGTGTGGTAATTGGGGTTCTGATACTACTTGTCAGAGACCTAACTTACAATAAGACTCCATTATACTCCATGACCAAATCATAATACTACATATGGTGTTTTCTATAAAATGTAATGCAAACTAAGGTGCAACCCTTATTATTATTTTTTTAAATCACATGAATATATTTGTATCTACATCATGTTTGTGGCTATCTGCATTTTTTTTGACTTGCAATTGAATTCGATTCTTCCTTTGCCTAACACTCATCTAAACTTGGTGAGGAATGTTCCACTCCATGTTGGTATAGCCCTATGTATTTAAGTTTTATTATGATGAGCTGGATGTAAATATATGTGTTTCCTCCCATTATATGCACAAAAATGTATTCAAGTTAATAAACTGTATGCCACCCACTTATGTCATAGTTAGCCACTGTATGTATGGAAATTGTGTTATAATTAATAACTATATGTGTACCATTAGTTTCAATATTAATGGCACATTTATTTGGCCTCTCATTATGGCTTGTTATGTTGGAATAAGACTATGTTTAACTCCTGCTATGGTTGAACTCTTTCTCTGCGCCACAGTTGTTCCACACACTCACCACACCTCCAACTAGAAACTTACATGTGTCCTGACCCATGTGAATTGGGTACCATGTCACTTGGCCCTCACGATGGTTGAGACAACAAAACGCTGACGACCCAAATCTCTTGATACTCATTAAGGGCATAAAACTATCCTTTCAAACCCTAGTCCCTTTACAATGTCTGTCCTCAGTTCATTTGGTCTATTGTTCTACCACTAGAGCCGAGGGCTCTGCAATAATGAGTTGTGGCCTTGTCTTATACCACCACCGCATGTCTCTACTATCACCATTTTCCATTGTAGGGTATCCATGTTTAAGCTAGGGTTTTTGCCACAGTTCAGGGTTTGTATGGAGTTAAGGGGGCTCAACTTGCTACTCCCATTTTGTATTTTCTTTTCATACCAGTGTCAAAATTCCAGTTGAAGCAACAGAGGTCCTTTGTACAAGTTTCATTTTCCCAAGTAATTTTCTTCATCGCTCTCTAAAGTTCCATACTCATAGGTAAACCTTTTTGTCTTCAATGTGGTTCTCATTTCCTTTTTGCATAGGATTGAAGGCAAGTATTGCTACAAGGCTGACTTGGGGTTCCAATGACCAATAGATAGTCGCCCTTGGTCCTCCAACCGGTATCGCATGTACATGTTTCCACCTCTATCATCGTGGCTAGGTTGTTTACCCCATTTGTGAGTTCATTTGCCCTAATACTAATCAGTTTGGAGGTTTTGATGTAAAAGTTCAGCTACAGGAACGAGGCCTCTTTCCATGACCAATACACAAGTAATTCATAATCCATCCTCGATGAGCACTAACCTACATCTATTACTTCCAGGTCGGTTCCCCTTACACGATTCCTCCCTTCCAGGATCATTCTACCATAGTTGAGGGATTGGAAAAACCGAACGTTTTCCAAATATATGTAAATTCATTACTGTTAGAAAGGTTTTCTAAATTTTAAAGGGCCAAGGAGCCATGCGCTATATAGATTCTCATATGTATATACTTGACTTAAATTTTCTGTCAGAGTTTGAACCCATGTTCAAGGGTTTTCTCCTTTTCTTACTGTGGGTAGTATTTTGCGTGCCCCATTTAGTATGGCCAACACCGTGACAATATCTACTGAGGAAGAATTAATCTTATTGAATGTTACAATAAATTATTTCTCTTTGTTCGTATTTATATGATTATCCTATGTTCTGCTATGTTGAACACTGACAATGAGTGTGCATCTTTCTCTCTGATTTGTGATATTGAATAAATATATGTTTCAACTATATTTGAAAACTAGTGATAAGAGTGCATCTTTCTCTTTGGTTTGTTATCTTGAATGAATAATCATTTTGTTAATTTATAGAGTTGAAGAGCTATGATCAGTGTGAATCACGCTCTCGATTTGTTAATTACATTTCCTTATGTGTTGAAGTTCTGCTATGAATGTTGTCATATTATCTATTTAATTAATTTGAATAACTATTCACCATTTTTATGTATGATGGAAACTCATCATAAGAGAAAGCTTCTCTCTTTGCATGCAACAAGGTTACTTCTTTGGCCTATTACTAAGCTTGTTCTCTCCTTTACGTCGATGTTGATCACAGTTAAACCATTCTAAATTTAGTAATTTTTATCTACCTTAGGTTATATGTAATAAATAATTTAAATAAGGAGTTGCATTTCTGTGACTGTGGGTATGTCTATGTGTTAAGTTCTACGGTAACTTCTTCTTTAAATTCATTTGCTTCGGCTTAAATTTCTACAATCGTAGCAACTCCTTTTCTAGGTTTGCTTTAGTATTTATTTCGTAATTAAGTCCATAGTCAGTAAATAAGGTTTGATTCAGGCTTGTGGTTGTCGCTACTTTGGAAGGTGAACTACAATAATTAGCATGATGTTTTTGGTTTAACATTCTTATACTATAATAAAATTCTATGGTGAACATATCACATATTTATGCCTGATAATTTATTTTCCTGAAATAATAATATGAGATGGGATTTATTCCAATAATCTGTGGGTTACTAGCTAGGTGAGGATTCGAGTGGGAAAGACAATGAAATTTCTCTTGATTCCCTTGACCCCCCATATTAACCTTTTCCACTCACTTGGGTGTTGCTATTGAGGGTTACTGCAACCCTGCATGTCAATTCTCTCCTAGTCCGACCCCAGGAATTGTTTCCCTTCTCACTTGTATCATTCATAATTATAGTGATTATATGATGATACACTTGGGAAAAATACTGACCCCCCGGCTCCTTTCAGAGGTTCCTGTATGGTGTTCCATTCAACCATGTGGAAGTTCTCTACAATTCTTTGTTCTTCCCTTTCTTTTCCCCTGCAATGCTAAGTCATGCTATACATACAGAGCATAGCCCAAATTTACATTTTCCCTTTAACACTTACAGTGTGAGCAAATAGAGACAATTTTTCTAAGACACACATTCATAAGCCGGAGTTTAATGAATCCTATCTGGTATCTAATCACACCCATCATACATACTCCTAATTTACTCATGCAGCTGCACATGCAACCCCATCTACATGCAAATGTTCCCAGGGCCTTTATGCGAACCACTACCCATATATTTTCTTGTCTTTTCTATCATAATCAAACATGTGTTAAACTCTATGTTCTCATACCTAAAACACTAAATATATTCACATAACAAATAATTACAATTAAATTCTAATTGTAGAAATTCATTTTCATAAAAGTAAATTGCCGAGAACATTCTCATAACAAAAATTAACATTAATTGTAATGATGTGACAAATATAATTAACTCTAATCCATAATATGAATAACGACAATACTCACAATATCTAACTAGCAATTTATTTTGGAAATCAAGTCTGAGACAACACTGATCCACCCAACCTTGGACCTACCTTTATGCTCCTCGATATAAGATGATCTTGCCCAGAATTAGTAACCCCCTCTGGTTCCACATAATGTCTTTTTAACATTATGTTTCTCATATATTTTTCCTTGCCAGCGTCTCGCCTTTCAGTGATCTGTTAACCCTTTAACCTAGGTTTTTCTTTTGTTTTTCCTCATAATCCTTCTTTTCTCTCCTGCAATGATTTTCTCAATATTTATATTCAATTGAGTATATTTATTTAAGGATTTTTAATCAAATTTGATCCACATCATATTTGGGCAGGCATCTTTTTACTCCAGTGTTTCTTTCCCCACAATTTCTAGCTTTATTCAGCGATTTATTTATTTAATTACATCCACTATTCCTCATAATCAGTTCATCATGGCTCATTCGCCAACATACTAACAATAGTCAAATACAAAATACAATATTTTGATAATAGTGGAGGGGTATTATAGATACTCAATACTATACATCTTTTGTTTATTCATGAGTCATGGATGATATTTCTAGAGGTTTAAGTGGCAAAGTATGTTTGTAATCACTATTAGGATCCATGTGACTAAATAATAATTCTCATATTTTCCCTATTTATTATAAATTATGAATCACCAAAATAGATCTTCCAAAATAAGTTGGGACAATTGTAAGTTGAGTACCTTTCAAATCCTTATTTTGTAAACTATCTGAATGGTTGATAAACATCTTGATATATCTCTGAAATTTGAGCCCTTTTGAATCTAGAATTTTAGCTTATAGTACTATGATATGTCTTCTTTCCAATTCCATAGGTTTGACCAAGGTTTGACGTACCAAGTGAAAGTTATGGTAAATTTTCCAAAACAAGTTGATTTTTGGCCTCTTCCTAAGATCAAACTTTTATAGCATGCTACATGTCCAATTTTTATCTAAGGTATCTTAGTATGTCTCCTCAAATCCTTGAAAATTTCATAGTCTAAAAATTCTATGGGAGAAATCTATAACACAAATTCCAATATAACTCATTTCTAATTGATTCAAGACTATTCACAAACCTTGAGTTCTGCAGCGCAATGTTATAACATTTTTTTCCTCACTTATCATCAAAGGCATTTATTAGCCCAGGAAAAATCATTTTCCCCTTTGTAAACCTAAATTTATCTTTTTTTTTTTTTTTAAATTATATATACAAATATCCCACATGAAAGTTGTGTATATACACAGATACTCCTAAAGAAACTTGCATATGGTTTAAAATGTATTGAAAAAATATAAAAAAATATGATTTTTTCTGGTGGGATTTACGAGTTACATGAGAAACTCACCTACAAGAGCCCATGGAATAACCACCTAAACCAATTTATGGTGGTATAAATACACGTCTTGGGTGCCCCTCATAGATATCATTAGCCTTCATATCATTACTTTGGAAAAATTTCCCTTGATTAGGTTTGTTGTTCTAGTGCTTTTAAGCACTCCTCTGTCTCCAAGAAACCCTTGTTTCCATGTTATGATGTTGAGTCATTCCTATTTCGTATATATCTAGATTCTATTGGAGGAGGATAACTTTTGTGCCTTGGGAAGGGAGGATCCAAAAGAAGTTTTTGCTAGGTGTTGACAACTAGGATCAGGTGATTATGTAACTACCTATATGTTGTTGTTATCAATAAAAGAAAGTCATATTTTTTCCCTATTCTATTGTTTATGTTTCATGTTATGAATATGTAATGGAATTATTTATGGAATAACTTGTCATATATACTTGTATACATTGGAGTTTCTTATTCTACTCTATGTTTCCTTGTTGGTGTTGCAAATTTTCATCTCTAGAGTGAGAACAAGGGTTTAGACCCGAGGGATCAAAATCCAACATAGGACCCATCTATGAGTTTTTATTTTTTGAATTTTATGCAAGTTTTATGATATCATGTGTGTTCTTTATTAATTTTATGTTTCTCCTCTATTGGGGCTATCAACCCTAGCCTTGGTGGTTTCAACTCACAACAAAATTGACAACTCCACTCGGGAAAATGCCTTTTGAGTATTTTTCCTAAGGGTTGTATCCCTGATCTGGGCAATGAATATGTTTATTGTTTTATTTCAGAGTCTCGAGATGGTTGATCCCTTGGATTTGTGTTTTTATTTTATTTTTTTTAGTCTTTTTCACAAATATTCATTTTTTGTTATAACAACCACTTTTTTTTTTCCACTGGAAAAATCAGTAATTTTCATTAATATTAGAAAATTACATATAGCAGATGCCGATGGCATTACTGTGAAGTTCATACAAAATTCACCTCGCAGGGTGTTGTGTTAGAAAGTAGTTACAATGATTATGCTGGATACATACATATGTTTAGCTGTTCAAGCCTATTCTCTGTTACAAAAGTACAAAAAATTATCATAGTTCAAAAACCAGTTTCATTATGTCAAAAATAGTCTCCATTACTGTCAATGTTCGGGACTATTGTCCCTCTGTTCTCTCTGATCTATGTATGGCCTGTGGTAGAAATGGTGCTCCTTTGCTCCATTCTGTTCCACCATTAGCCATTCACCTCTGGGAAGTAGCGATGCCTCTTTGGATAATTGGTTAGCCGCGCTGTTATGTTCTCTGTAAATATGTACACAAGAGAAATGATTAAATGCTGCTTTGAGAGTGAGAGCATCATGAAGAATATTGCTAAGATTGTAAGAATGACATGCAGTAACATTATTGATCCAGTTAACGACCACCATTGAATCCCAAAATATATTTATATCAGTAAGATGATGCGTTAAAGCAATTTGTAATAGATTTCGAATGGCCGAAAGTTCTACATAATTGTTGGATCCAATTCCCAATCCCATTTTTGCAAGATAGTGGCGATGATCATTGATATGCAGAACGAATCCCCCTCCACACCCAGTTTGGTTTGCTGCCCTGTCGAAAAATGCCCACGGGATGGTTCTGTCAATGTTGGGCATGGGTTGAATGATCCTGGGCCGGGTATGGGGTGGGTCGGGAAGCTCTTTATATGCAGCGATGATAGTGGCTTCAACCCGGTTCCAAGCAACCGGTTGATCTTCAAAGATAGTACGATTCCGCGCAAGCCAGGTATACCACAATGCTATGATGGGGAGATTTAACAGTTTTGAGCCCGGGTGGTTGCGCATCCAGGCCTCCCATGCGTCCGATAGATAGTTTCCAGCCCAATTCTCAGCTTTGCCCAATTGATTGCGAATGTTGGTCCAAAGTGTGTGTATGGTAGGGAAGCACAGAAGTATATGATCTATATTTTCATATGCAGCCTTACAGAATATGCACTAGGATTGACCGTAGATGGATCTTCGAGTGAGGTAGTCACCTGTTGGGACAACACCCTTGAGGGCACACCAGAAAAATAGTTTAGAGCGAGGTGTAGCCTTGAGCTTCCAAATGGTATTCCACCACGGAAGTATTGGATCAGGTATGGTATGGGATATGAGGGCTCTGTATCCATATTTTGGAGTATATATACCATGATCCGCAGGGCACCATACTAGTTCATCCGGGCCTTGTTTTATTCAAATGTGTGATTCTGATAAAGCCATAGTGAATTGATGCCACTCCTAATGCCATTGAGGTGGGAGACCCAGTTGCTGGGCCGACTTCCAAGCTTGGGAGAATATATCAGTGTGAAGTGGATCGGCGATATGTGCAAAATGTCTGATGTCGCGGGACTGTAGGTATGCAATTAGATCCGGATTTAGGATGTGTCTGCCCCCACTGTTGATCCATGGGTCCAAACCAATTCTGCCTATCAACCCATCATTGATTCGCCAGGCTAGATTGTCTCGAATGAGAGGAAGGGCATGGACCAGAGCCTTCCAAACTGATGAACATCCCTTAGATGACCAGTTTGGTAATCGAGCCCAATCCAGAATATTTTGGGGCCATATATATTTGTGATAAGAGACCTGAGTCCAAAGATTTTGGCTGGATAGTAATGTCCACCCCATTTTGGCTGCCAGAGCCATGGTGAAAGCAGGTAGCTCTTTGAGGCCCCATCCACCCCATTTTTTTGGTTGTGTGATTTTCTTCCAGCTGATCCATGCGAAGATTCTCTTGTCTTGGCTCCCATTCCAGAGGTATCGATTGCACAACTGCTGCAGTCGCCCGAGAATATTTCTCGGTATCCATGCTAGTGCCATCCAGAAGACCGGGGTAGCCTCTAGCATAGATTTTATGAGCACCAATCTGCCAGCTCTAGAGAGATATATGTAACTCCAGCCAGTAAGTCTTTTCTCCAGTTTGGCAACCAGCCAGACCCAGTCAGCTATCCTTTGGCATGTAGGCTTCAGATTGAAACTGAGGTATTTGAGCCCTCTATCCAGTGGGTGGACAGTGTAGGTGAAGGCCTGAAGGGCCGTCCGAGACTCCTGTGCAGATGTACGGGCACAGGTGATGGTGGATTTCAACTGATTTGGCATCATCCCCGTGGCTGCTGAAAAAAGTTTTAGGATCTTTGAGAAGGTTCTAGAGTCACGTACACTGCCATCCAGAAGTATAAGAACGTCATCCACAAAGAGTAGGTGTGTGAGATAATAGAGGTTGGATATGCGAAGGCCTCCAATATCTCCATCCCGCTTCGTAGTTTCCATGAGACGGCTAAGACCTTCCATGACCAGGAGGAAGAGCAGGGGAGATAGAGGGCATCCTTGTATCAAGCCCCTTTCAGAGTGGAAAAATGGTGTGGCTGAGCCATTTATAAGTATACTGAAGGAGGGGGAGGTTATGCGTGCCATGATCCAAGTGATGTAGGCATGGGGGAAACCCAGGTGGATGAGGATCATTTTAATATAGAGACAGCTGACTCGGTTGAAAGCTTTAGAGAGGTCAATTTTGAGGAGAATGGATTTCAGATTCTTTGACCAAATGGAATGCAAAGCTTCTTGGGCGAGACTGATGGCTTCGTGAATCTGTCTAGATTCAAGGAAAGAAAATTGCTGAGGAGCAATGGATCGAGAGAGGATAGGTCTAAGACGGTTGCAATGGTCTTAGATATGATTTTATAGAGGCAGTTGCACAAGGATATGGGCCTGTAATCATCAAAGGATGCCGGGGAATCAGATTTAGGTATGAGTGTTATGAAGGTAGAGTTGATGGCATGATATATAGACCTCGTAGTCCTGCTTTCCTCAACCACCCTTAGCAGGTCCTGTCCCAGAACCTCAAAGAATGCTAAGTAGAATTCGATGGTCCATCCATTCGGCCCAGGGCTTTTGTCTTTTTTTGAACCACTTCAACACTCCTTCCAGCTCCTCTGCCGTGACCGGGCTAATGAGAGATTCAACGTCCTCTTCTTCTACAAAACGCGGGAAATGGTTTGCCACGTTGATGATGTCAAGAAGATTTGCATCCCGGGGGCACTTGTATAGATTCCTAAAATAAGTGATACCCAGGTGAGCGATCTTGTTGAAGTTATCAGCGAGATCTCCATCCGGGGTGGGGAGTTTCCAAATAGTATTAGATACCTTCCTGCACTTAGCAAAATTATGAAAAAACTTCGAGTTGTCATCCCCGGCTTGTATCCATAAAGCCCGACTTCTTAACCTGATGGATTCCTCTCTCTCTTTGAGAATCTTGTTTTTTGATTTTCCAACTCAATTAGCTTGTGTTTATCCTCAGCTGAAATGAAACCCAATCCTCTGTCATCGGCGAGAGAGGTTAAGTCAACCTCAATTTGTATGAGCTGTGCAGTTTCACGCATCTGTTTATCCTTTGCCCACTTTATAGATATGTGTTTGATATCAGAAAGATTCCTGCAGAAACCTTTGGCTAGGGACTCTGCGTCATTGATAGGGTGGCAGGTCCAGTAGTCCACTATCATCTTGATATATGCTGGGTCCTGAAGCCAAGTATGATTAAATTTGAAGGGTGCCTTAGGCTTCTTGAAGGGACCTTGAATCTCCAGGTATATAGGATTGTGATCCGATAGTCCTCCCGAGCCAACCCACTGCCTGAAGAGATGTAAGCGTTGTTGAAGATTCCCCTTCATAAGAAATCTGTCGAGTCTGTGAGCAAGGGCAGCATCCCCAACCCATCTGTTCCTCCAGGTCGGAAGAAGGCGCTGCAAGGGATTTCCAGAAAATTTGATTGCTCAAGCAGATTGGTCATGAAATCAGTTATGGGATCGAATTGAGCATCCGAACCCCATGACTCCCTAAACCCCATGACTCCCTAAACCCCAGTGAGAAATTTAAGTCTCCGCCAATGATAACCCGGTCTTCATTCATCATGGGGAGATGTAATAGATGCTGCCAGAACGGTTCTCTTTGTGTGCAGGGTGCATATACGTTGACAACTCTGAGAGTCATGCCTAGTTCAGCAGAGAAAATGTCCAGTCCTAAGAACCCCGGTCCTCCCCAGGCCGAGTCCATCTTTATGGAGCGAGGGTTAAAACCAATAGCTAGACCTCCAGATCGTCCCACAGCATCAATGGCTTGGAAGCACCAGGCGGGGACCAATGTCTGCATGGCTCGTGTTAACTGGTCTGCTGTGCAGAGAGTCTCTTGCAAATTATAACAACCACTTATATAAGCTTGTTGATTATTTGTGAATTGCATATGTGCAAGTTGCTTTATAATATAGTTGCATATGCACACATTCTGTATAAATAACAATCACATAATTTATTGAAGGTGGAAAAATTTTCACTCTTCTTTGTGTTCACGAGGCTTGGAAAGGTCTATGCGTGGTCCATTTTACTCGTCTAATTATGATATTTTTTAAATTATAAGTATTCTTTGTATTCTTGGCTGGTTTATGTGAAGGTTTTCTTGTATAAGCCTAGGCTTTGTTGTTGCATGAGCGTTTTATGGGTCTGGATTGGATCCTTGTAATTGATTTCCATGTTTTCTATTACTTCAAAGCCTTTTTGGTAGCCTTTTTCGCTGTTACTTTGGAAATATTTGATTCTTCATCATTCATTTTCACTTTCCATAAACCGGACTATAAGTTTGAGTGTTGGCTTTGCTTTTGTTTTCATTTCAATTTTAAGAAAAAGTTCTTTTGTGTTTCTTTTATTTTTTCTTTTTCTTTGGAGATCAAAACAAGAAATTTCATCTAGTTTCAATACTACCATAAGACATTGGTAGTTGCTTCTATCTTTGTGTGTGCTTTAAGATAGCGTGTGGATACTATTTTTGGTACTTGTGACTTAATGATTTGATTGACTTCTTGAAGTTTTTGCTTGCTTCAATTTATTTTATGTTTATAATTGTTTTTTGGTGCTTATAGTCTGTAAATCTTTCTAGTTGCTTGAAATATTGTCCTCGATTTTGTTCCATGCAAGTTCTTAAGTGAATTTTGGCATCTTATATCATATTTAATTTCATGTGTTTTTCACATTTTGCATGGTACAAATCATTTTGTCTTTTTTGACTTTGATCTATAGCATGGAAATTTTATCTTTTGAATTTTAAAGGAAAAGAAAATATTGAACATGATTTCATATAACCCAATATGAAATAAATTTTTCATCAAAGAATTTTTTTTACATTACATGTAGTTAAGTTTTCTTATTTGATTTTTTTTACATCAAAACATCACTGGTTGCACTCTTGTTACAATTGAATTAAATAACAAACAAGTAAAATTAATTCTTAGATTTTTTGACAAAAATTAATGCTTAACTTAAAACTAACTACACTTTTATTTTTCATAGAAAACCATTTTTTTCTAGGTGATCTAGGACCTTAGAATAGGTGCGTGGAGAGTAAACTCTCCAAGGCCACTAAAACAAAACATATAACTTATTTGAAGAGTGAAAGTATAGTCTCGTATAGGTTGTTTTGGAAGCCCCTCTAACACATGAGTTAAGCACTAGGTCGTGCAAGGATAAGGGACAAGAGATACACCCTCTCCTACTTGTATGAACACTTACCCATGACCACCCCCTTTAACATCTAATTATGAATTGGAAGCTTAATTGTCTTTCCTAGGGCCAACCTAGTTGATTACAGGGTGGAATACTTTCTATACCTTAGAGAAAATTTAAATCATTGTAATAGTGCTTATTGTAAAGCGAGGGTACATGCATTGGTCAAGGCTATAGTCATGAGGCCAGTGTAATTATTTCTATTACCTTCATTGGTAGGGTTTGTGGTTAGTTTTAGGGCACCTGCTAGACTGATAATTACTTCTTATGAATTTAGTTAAGTTAATTCATTTCTTGAGATATTTTCCATCATAAAATAATTACATAAAGGAGCTTCAATAGTAAAACAAAAATTCCATAAGGATCATTACGAGACAACCACTCAAGAACACAACATTTTACCCCAGGAAAACCCACATGGGGGAAAAAGCAACAATCCTTTACTTATAGAATCAATTACACAACATAGACATCAAAGTTAAGATTATAGAAAAACTAACCAACAAGATGACCACCTCAAAAATCTTCCAAGAATCCAAGTCAATCCTCCAAAACAACAGCTAGATAGTAGAAATATTGAACAGAGACTCAGTCAAAGTCTCTCTCTTCCACATAAAGTTCAGACTCTTCCAAAAATTTTCATCATATAAAGTTCGTTCCAACTTTGGTCACAAGTGGGAGTAGAAATATCTACTTCTTCCATCTTCAGTGCTCATCTCATTGATTTCTTTCCTTTAACAGAGAAAAACATACTTGATATGATGATACACAGATTGCCTCATGAGGGAGATTAAGTGTCCTTATATATATAGTTTCTTTGGGGGCCGAATAGGTGCCTCTTTAGGGCTGAGCCAACTTGACCCAGAGGAGGGCCGACTTGGTCTTTTTGTAGACCCATAAACAAAAATTTAAAATTCAAATTTTAGTTTTGATAAGATCATGAAGAACATTATTTTCTAAACTTTATTTTAACAAACACACAAATAATAAAATTTTCTTTTGAGCAAGAAGAACATGCTTTACATATAAATATATGTTGACAATGTTGAACTCACTAACATTCTTGGGATCTCCCTGATATGAAGTCCCAATTAGACCTCACATCGTTTAATCTAGGATTCCCATCGAGAATACGACCTAGTTTCCGATGCAGTGGGTTTTAATGATATGCCTTGGCTACAATAATGCATAGAGTGAGGTATGGTGATTTTTGTGAGAATAAGTGTTTGAATTTGTGGAACGTCAAGTGAAATGCATGAAGGTTCTAACACACGAAGGGAAAATGAGTGAGTCCCTTAGAAGCCTATAATAGTATGCAACTTGGAAGGAACACACAAGCCTAAAGACATCAGAAGCTAATCTGCGAAATACTTCACAAGTTAACAATGATGGAATTATACAACAACACACATTCAACAAGATTCGTACCAATGAAAATGAAATAGTTCATAAGAATAAGTGTAAGTTAAATAACATACATTGAAAACATAAAAATAATAGTCCTAATATATTAACAACATATGCATGAAAACATGTCAGATCTACTATTTTATTAAGTGAAGGTTCTAGTCATACATATACCATTGACAAACCACTACACCCAATAGTGGAACATGAAGTCAACACCTACTCCTCAAAATAAAGATACTCCCTCTATGCTACGGAGAAGCCAAAGGTCTCACAAACTCCCAAGCTCCTGATTCTAAGCCTAAGCCTAGCCAAATGCTTGGCTCCCCAAAAGGCCTTTACATGAGTGATGAGGGTCTATTTATAACAAAAGGGGTAACTATTCACTTCCCCTTATGAATCTTAGAATTCCCTCAAGACTCTTCAACTTCTTTACAAAATGGCTCTTTACATTCCTTACAACATGACTCTTCACATTCCACAATTGACAATTGGAATTCCACTTATAATTTAATTACAAAAGAATATTATAATACACTCTTACCCATATAAGACAAAATTGGGTAGAGCCAACTAGAAAGCCTAATAAGACAAAATAGTTAAGCTTGAGTTTGGGGAAACTCCAGCTCAACAACTTCCACTTGATGTTTCTTGGTTATGGAACGGTGCCAATATTTGTACTATATGATGAAATCCCAAAATTGTGCAATGGTGTCAGGGTAGAAGTGAACTCTAGCCTCCATGGCATCAAGGTATGCTGACTTGGAACAAATTTGTGTTTCCTTCTTAAGTAGGAGAAACATTATGTTGATTTGGACAGGGCCACCAATGTACCTTTGCATATTTTGTCTGTTTACTTCAATATCTTCCTTGATGACTATCTATCTTAATTTTTCCAAGTATTCTTCAATCTCTTTCCTGACCTGATTCCTGTGCTTGATCTCCATGAGTGATCTGAATGATGGGATCCCATGCGATTTAACCAAGAAGTCTGGGTTGTTGTACAATTGTGCATATGAGGCCTAAGTGTTGGCAATGAATAAGTTGAGCTATTTTTTATTCTGGATGAGAATCCAAACCTTTTATTTCTCCAACTCTGCCTCTTGCCTTGTATTCTTTCTCAATTCAAGTAGTGCCCCTTTGTATTGTATTGACCATTCATGCATGACAACAATAGCTGATTCCATAGCCTTGAGAGTTTTCCCGTGATATTTACACTTTTGCTGCAACCTATGCAAGTGGAAAACTTCTTTATGCATGATAAAAATATCCTTATAAATACTCTGCATGGTATCTCCCAGTGTCGATACTTCACTGAGTATTGTTGCCTTCAGTTCTTCAAGATAGACCTATGCATGAGTTGTGTTTTATAACTCTTATTGGAGTTGTTCAACCTCTTTCCTAGTAGCTTCCAAGTTCTTTTCCAACTATTTATTCTCAACAATCAAATAATCCGTGTTTGACTTTGTAGCACTTGCGAAGGCCAAGTTGGTTGCGAAAATGGCACCTGGATTTCTTCTAGTTCCTGTCATGATCACCTTTTCTCTGATGAATGCAAGAGATAAGAGGTCATCTGGAAAATGTTTCTTCCTCACTTGTACAATATTTTTATGAAGCTCATCATAAGTTAGATTATACGTGTCCATAACCAGACCATCATTGAGAGGAATGATTTCCTCTTCCGCGCTTGGAGCTTGCTTTACTGGAGGATGGGGAGACTGAATGGTGACTTACTGTGTACTTGGCATCGGGTCGAAATATTGATTCTGTGGCTCTGGTTCCTCTTCCATGTCTTGGATTTTGATCAACTTCTAAATCTTTTGAGCAACCTTTTTGTCCTGCATATGTTTACTCTCCTCCTCTAGTTGTTAGTTTTCCCCTTATTCTCCAGCTTGTATTCGTGTTGTTTCTTCTGCTATTACTTTTCACCTTTCTTCATCTTCCTACTTCTTCCTTTCTTCCTCCAATATATTCTTCTCTCATTCTTCCCTGTACTTCTATTCTACTTCCTTCACCCTATGTTTCCTCTTCTTCTCTGCTGCTATGGCCACTCTCATAATGTCTAGATCTGCTTTCATCTCGTGGCTTCACTCTCCCCTTTGACTATGCACAACCTTCCTCTTTCCCTTCTCACGCATTGGGTTGTGCTCTTCCATTGGTGTTTCCTCTAGAGTGATTTCCTTCTGTGGAGTAACCTGTGAAGTTCCTACAAAACTGATCATTTCGTGGGACTTTGAGGCATTGTAACAATTCTTCCATGATTCCTCCTCTAACTAGAGAAAGGTCCCACTTAGCCACTGGAAATGGATCCTCGCTTGGTGGCCTCTACAAACATTCCAGGGATCATACAGGTTGAATTCATAAATACTAAATACAAAATTTTCTATCGCCTTTCCTTCGATAATCATGATTTTTATATTCTTGATCTTGTACAATTTGATTTGCATAGATAGAGTTGGCCAAGGGGCTTTCTTATTGCTGTGCAAAGCTGCTGATAACCCTGTGGAGAGATGATACAAAACTTCTTGCATGAATAACTTATCGGTGGTATACCTTGGCAAGAGATGTGGCGACTTCTATTCGTCAAACATTCTAAGGAAAGTGCCATCCGGTGAGGCAAACCAATATACGATCTCTAATACTACTTCCATTGTCCCATGCAACATACAAGGTGGCTCTTCCTGAAATACCATCTTATATAATGAATACCATCTTATATAATGGAAAGAGGAAGTGATCGATAAAATTTTTCATTACTCCTCTATGGATGCACTCTGAGAGTATCTTACAATAGAAATGCATGGCATGTTGTTGTGGTGTCCAAGTCCAACTCATGCCAGGGAATGTATTATGTGCACAAGTTGCATCCAATGGATATGCAGACATATAAAATCTATCTTGCCTACCCTTGGGAGGATTCAGGGTGTTAGATACATGGATATTCAACTATCGGGCCAACAAGTCTGACCAGTTGAATGGTCTTCCTTCTCTCACAACTTGGTTCTGAAAGAATGCTCACGCTCCAGGGAAGGTCTCAATGTTCTGTTGACCATAAATTTTGCAACATAGGATTATCAATAGTTGATAGGCCCTTCTGAGATATTTTGTCTTGTATGTGTTGGTGGGTGTCTAACAAAACTTTGATGGCTCTTTCACCCAACTTTTGATAATATCCTTCATGCTCAAATAGCTGTTGGTGGCATAAAAGTATGAATCCATGAGTGATTTTGGCTTGGGTAGATAATACATGAGAAGATAATATCATTCCAAAAAATAAGAAATCCTCCATTCGCTGGTACTACTAAGAGTCATAGTATTTGTATCAGTGTGATACAATATCTAGCTAATAACATATGCACATGGGAATGTTGGGTACCTACATGCAACCTTGTGCAACCCTGATCATTGGATATTAACATACACCTGCTGATCTTCCATATCTGCTTTGAAGGTTCTTGTTGAGAATATTTCATTCACCTTATGCCATGTGATATTTGATTTCTTCTCTACAAATAGTCTGAGTAAAATGGAAAGTAAATTGGTGTACTCTTAATTTCCTCCCCAGTGTTGGTTTCAGTGGTATCCTTTGAAGCAGATCACTTGGGTGGCATGGTAACTATGACTGATGAAGATAAATGGTCAACACCTGGAGTACCTATGGGAGGAACATGCACTCATGGCAGACATAAATTATGTTCAACAAATAAAATTACAAATCAAGATCAAGCATAACCACATGCACTAACTCGGATAATTGTGCAAATTATGGAGATGAGGGAGAGAGACTAGTTGAGGGAACAACGTATTGCACAATATCATTAGCCAGTGATGAAGCTTGAGGCTAGAAACTGCACAATGCACAATCTATTCTGGGTAGACTGAGGGAGAGACTACGCATTATGCAGTCTCAGTGGCCAAGGGTTGGGCTTGAGCCCTAGAATTGTTCAATACGTAGTTGGGCCACCCAGGTACTACGCATTGCATAGTCTCAAAGGCCAAGCAGATAACTTGAGCCTTGGACTTGCACAATGCCCAACTAGACAAGGAAAACACTGACCAAGGGATGAGCAGATCTAGCTAGTAAGGGTGTGGGAAACAAGCATATCTGAGTGATGGTGCAAGTTGAAGTACAAATATGACTAAGAATGGATATATTGATGCAAAACAAGTGCGGAAGATCAACATGCAAAAGGAAAAAAAAACATGCTTGGAGAGTCGCTGAAATGATGACCATTAATGTGAAAAAACAAGAAAAGTAATATGACTTTGTAAAAGATGAACAAAAAACCAAACCAAAACTTGTACAAGCTAATATACATTAAAATGCTAACAACCAAAAAAATAAACAAGAAAAACAACGCTCACGGAAGCTAAATGATAAAAAGTGATGGAAAAAGCAACAAAAGACGACAAAAGAAAAATTCACCTGGAAAAGTGCTGCAAACTCCACCAAAGGCTCCTTGATCTCCTTGGGAATGCTAAAGATCCAAGAAATAATGTAAAAATGAGCATTAGGGGCATCCATTATATATATCTAAACTGATTAGGATTTATGACGCGCATGCCTAAAATCAAGGAAAAAGTGACACTTGGCGGAAAGTTCCCAAAATAGTAAGTTTGCCACCTTCGGCAAACTAATTAGTGAATCCATATTTTCTAGGGATGCTTTTTTATATTTTTCCTTTTTCCTTTTTTCTTTTTCAGGAAACTTGTATGCACATTACCAAGAAGTATTGCACAATTCCCAAAGACTGGGCAACTTCTTGACTTAGTGCATTGCGTAGTTTTTGAGCTTAAGGGATGCTTTGCACAATTTCCATCATCAAGGCTAGGTTGCCATCCATAATTGTGTAGTTTTCATGCTCAAGAATGGCTTGCCAAAAAGAATTGTGCAGTTTTTGGAGGCAAGGTTGGCCTGCCTTCCAATATTGCACAATTTTTGGAGGAAAGGCCAACAATGCTACAAGGTGAAGTCAGAAATTAGCTTGTTTTTGAAAGATATCAATATGAGATCAGTACATCACAAGAAAAGCATGAAAATATAAGTCTTTTATCACAACATGAATACTTGACGATAATAAAATATAAGCTCTTGTGGACAGAAGGAAGGCTCCAAAATCAAAGCATGGGAAATTTTTTAGAGGGTGGTTGTAGGAGATACAACACTTGGTGACACACTAGTAGAACTCCAACTCTATGTATGGGCCTTGTCTCATGAAAAACATGTCTAACTCTTTAGGAAGTATTGTTCGGTTCATTGATTACCATAACTTCTTTACTTGGTTTGCGTTAAAGATATATTCCCTACCATTCTCTTTATCGGTGGCACACTTAACCAAGCCAAGTCAAACTAAGTTGTTTTGATTGGGGATGAGGAGCATTAAGATATATAAGTGAAAATATTGTCAGAGTCTTAATTTTCATCTCTAGTGTTGCTCCGCTACCAGTAGGCCTAGACAGTACCCCGACATAGTCACTATAGGGACACAAACATTGCTCTGCAGCCGGTGAGCTTGGGCAATACCCCGATAGAGTTGCTTACTTCATATCTCTACACAGGAAGCCTTTCTCTTATTTCACCTTTTATAATATTTTTTTCAATTTTTTCAAAGAATTGTGCATAGGTGCTTATTGATTTAATGAGGCGGAAGAGGGATCCCGACTTATTGAGAGCAGAAGAAGTTGTCCCTTCAAAGAAGGATATTTATATACCTCTAACATACTTGTTAATGTTTCCTCCCCTCCTTACTCTACTTGACTCAATTGACAAGGAACCGAAAATTATAAAATACCAATTAGAGTAGGTGGTACTAGTTATAAATTCAAGCATCATGATTCCACTATGGTTTTCTCCGAAAAGAATGTATTTTCCATCATAATATCATTGAAAGAAAAACACAATATTCACACAGTGAGAGGGAATAAACAAATAACCAAGAGTTGATAGTAGCAAAAACTTCCTCCTGAACTTTACCATACTTGCTTTGAAAACCAAACATGATCTCATGCAGAAGCTATCCTACAGTTGGAAAAAAAAAATAAAGAGTAGTGTGGAAAGTAAATCAAAACCCAAAAAAGAAGAAGACAGAAAACAAAAAACTACCCCTACTCCTACACTAACTGAGAATAGGTTAGGCTCATGTGAAATGAAACTTCCAGTGTAACCACCGACTCATTGACTGGCATATGTAGGTGAGGAAATGTATATCAAGAAATATATTCAACAATAACAACAACTAAGAAAGATAAAGTGTTCAATACCGTAACATTCGAAGTTTGAAAATACTTGAAAAGAAATACAAAATAAAAGCACATGCAAAACACTCTGCGGAAGCATCATGGTGTTCAAACACACTGCGACAATATGAAAAGCAAGGAAAATATTTCAAACTTCTAAACTGGGTGAACATAAAGAAATAAGAAAACTTGCATTTTTCCATAGAGGTCGCCAAGTATGAATCCTCCAAAGATTGAGTGACAAGATTGTGCAAAACAGATGGAGGATGTGAAAATAGAGTTACAAATTGATTTTCAATTTGTGCGGACGAGTGATCAGGAGCCTTGAAAGATACAACACTGTTCTTATTAGGAATAGAACTAGCCTCAAGACTGCAAGAACCTGACATAACCATAAGCTCAGGCTGAATATCCTCGACAACTTGCAGAAGTTCCAAAACATCAGAAGGTAGATGATAAAAAGCCGGTGGCTTATAAAAATTGACAACAGAAAACACAAAGTCATGATCAAATGAATCAATGAAGAGATCACAACAACCTATTGTCACGTTGAATGTTCGTTGTGCCAACAAAGGGAACCAACCCGATCATAGACCCCAATTAGATCCACTTTCGTTTGGAGTGGCTAGTTCCAATGGGTTTTAAAGGATCCCATAAACTGTTATAGGTGTTGAAAGATTGCTTCTTGGAGGAAGACTTCAATTAATTCAACAAAAGAAACAACTAACCTATATGCACTTATCTCTACCTATACTAATTCTACCTACTTGTGTTAATCTTAACTATACTAACCTATCCCGCAGGAGCATAATCGAAAGAGATTAAACATCATATATGGATTCTAGGTCCAAATGAATCAATTACTGGGTTCACTGATGAACAAGGCTGTATTTAAGCTTAATTGCAATCTAATTACTTGTAAAGGCAATAGACATTCCTTTTCCTACAAATCAAACTTGCAATTGATGTTTAGTATGCTTTTGAATAAGATATTGCTCACGAGTTAATCATGATAATGAATTAGATTCAGATAACCAAGACTAGTCATAAACTATCTGTCATTACTGTCAACAAAACAAAACATATATCCTCATGCCAGCGACAATACTCTCATTCTTAACATAAAAACTGAAACTGCTAAAGGCTTCTTCTTGAGTCTTCTTTATTAGCTTAATAAAATCAACCCCTCTTCTGCCAAAAAAAAGTCCCTTACCCATATCCATAGGTAATACTTATGCAGCAAGACAACTGACCCTCGATCTTCCATGATTTTCCACCTTCCTATTCTTTTCAATATACAAATTAAAATATACAAACATAGAACAGTCAATGAAATCGTTGACACGTCGAGGCCACATTTTCTGGAGCGTTTTATTTCCTGGAGGAAATGAATGGATGCTGACGGAAAGAAGAATGACTGCAAGCCATCTCTTCGCACTTGTATCGACTGAACATTATTCCCTATTATTTCTTGAAGGAAAATGAAGACACTGTGCTCATCATCGAACATCTGGCATGATTTAAGGTGTATCTAGAGGTAACAACAGCTTGATGGATCTGCACTGTCAGGAGTACCTACACTTAACATAGAGTGTGCCTCCATTATGCACTGTGGCAGTTCCATATCCCTTTCTTGTGGAGTATGTCTTTGCAATATCAACATCGGTGGTGTAGAGGTGTCATCTAGAGTCCCTAGAGCAACATAAGAACTCTTATACCAACATCTGTTCTGCTTCCTGTCTTCTCAGAATTTTAGGACATCCTACCCCATTCTATCCCAAAGCCATGACACTTGGTAACGAAAATCTAGATGGTAGAGGTATCATGTGGACTAGGCATGTTGTTCCTACGATAATCATTCAAAGGCTACCTTACTTTTTCGAATTTTATTACCACCTTCCGATCCCTTTTCATCTGGAAGAATTATTTAGAGTTTAGCTATATGTTGTCCATGTGTATTCACCTCTCTATGATTGTGATTGCAATTTTCAAATCAATCGAGCATTTAGGCCAGCAATCAACAATGACTTCATACTCATTCAGAGTTTCTTCGATGTGTTCATACGTTTCTTCAACAAATTGCGAAGTAGAGTGTTGTGCGGTTGTTTCCATGCATCGAGCCTCACCAAAATTGCACAAATCTAGCTGACGAAGGCTTTTTTCTAGGATCCATAGAACACTGTACATATGAAACAAATCTCTGAGTCTGTACCTCCTTTTCTTGGATAGGTATTTTAGGATGTAAGATCCTTTGCAAGTTAGTAGTTGTAATTGAAAGCTCTGTTACAAGAGTGGAAAGGCTGGAGGGAGGATAAAAAACAAGAAATCACTATAGTTTGTAGCGTAACTCCCCACTATGTATGCCTTCCCTGTTGCTTGTAATAAATTCCTCTATTTCGACTAGGTCTCACTTGCATCTTTTCCCCGTAGCCATTCCTGATGCTTATGCATCAGCTCATCGACCTCGCTTTTCTTCTCTTGGTCCTCACCTGCAGAAATAATTAACACTAGTTATGATAATGAGAGATATGATAGAAATGCCCAAAAAAAAACCTTGCCTTCATTAAAACTTTCATAAAGAGACAAACTCTACAACTGGGGGTTATATGAGTCTTTCCGACTCTAAATCTCAAGAGGGCGTGATCATTTTTTGGGGACTGATGATTAAAAACGGATTGCAAGCATAATTAATAAACCATTGAACCGTTCAGATTTGAGGACATAATTCCATCTGACAACTACAATTATCATTCAGAGAGACGAAAGATCAAACTTCTCAAGGGACCCATTCAAATTTCCCCCCAAAGCAGGTTTTAATAGGGTGGTGGTTGTGGCCATGACAAACTCAAAAAAGTGTTGTTCCCTTGAGGGAACATCAAAAAACACTCCAAAAAGGTTATGTTCCCTTTAGGGAACAACAAAAACAATCGAAAAAATGCTATTCCCTTTAGGGAATAGTAGTAGTTACTCCGTAAAACAAATCCACGAAAAAAATATCAAAGTAAAATTTATTTCACCCGCGGGAGAGCAGTGGTCGACCATACTAACCAGTAGTGTTTTAATCACAATTCCTTTGTTTTTGGTTTGATTCTAGTGATTCAAAAGCCAAATGAGAGCTAATTCAAAGTTATTTATCTCCAATAGAAACAGGTTTTGAAAACAAAAATAATTGATAGGGTGGTGGTTGTGGCCACAACAATATGTTGGGCGAACCAGTTATCTCTATTACCAAATAAACTTTGATCCGTAGAACATCAGGGTGTTAATATAAAATCGAAATGAAAACTGTATAGATGGACGTGCATGTGTTCCACTTCAGCATTAATAACTTTAGGTGGGATAAAGAAAAATAGCTTCTACTTACTGATAGGGTTTTGCAGGCATTCTCCAATGGTCATATTATGGGATTTATTGACCCTCCTCTACCTGTTTTCTACTTTCAAAATCCTTCCGAGGCCATCACTGGTTTGTCAATACCTATTTAGGTGCGTACCTCAGTGCTTTATCACACATCAAGCTTGATGAATATATTTAGATATGTTTATCCACACTTTATGTAAGAATTTTTTAGTGCTATACTTTCTTATGATGGAATAGGGTGCAATCATGGATCATGCCATATTTTTAAACTACTTCAGCAAGTTTTGGACTTGCTGTGTCAACTGGTACTCTAAGTCCAGCAACAGTCCCTACTCCAACCAGCTTCCCAAACAACCTGTCCTTCCATATTGGCACAAGGATTCGACATTTCATTTTCTTTTAAATAAGTCCTTCTAGTTTCGAGCACAAGGACTAGAGCACAATTAAATTTGCCATGGGATATATGATAGCGAGGTTAGCCATGAAGGGAGGTTTACTTGTAGATGACAGGTATTGGTAATTTTAGTGTGGTGGGCGAAACCAATGGAGAATACATGCTTCAGGTATCCATATTATCAACAGATCCTACCTAGTTCCCAACAGATGTTAATGAGTGGCGTCGATTTGAATTTTACCGTTGATTTTCCAGTTCTCATGGGCTCATCGAAGGCTTGTTCAACTTGCAAGGTAATAATGAATTTAGGATTTATAGACTCATCAGCAGGTTAATGAGGGAAGCGAAAGATGAAGGTAGCAAATGAGGGTGATTAGAAGAGAGTTATAAAAGGTGAAAATGAGACTGAAAGACCGAAATAAATTGGCCGAAAAGCACTGGAATTCAAAACAGAATATATATATATATATTATAATATATATATATATATATATATATTATATATATATATATATATATAATATATATATATATATATATATATAACTACGCTAACAACAAAAATAAAATAAATCATAACCTACTTAGGAGGTAACCACCATGTGGTGGCTACTGGAAATATTTCTTAAGATGTTAGCCATTAACAGGGAGTTTTTCGGTTTCTCCCTATAAAGTTTTTAATCTGTAGGTTCCCTGACTAATTTTTTCCTCAACTTGGAATGGGCCCAACCATAAATGTTGGAATTTCATGTGCTTACCCTTCAGCTCACTCAACTTGTCCCATTTCAAGATTATCTCTCCGAATTGATAATCTTTATTTCCTGCCTAATGGCAATCAAACCATCCCTTCACAATCTTTTGGTGATTCCTGAACTTATTTCTGACATTTTCTCTCAATTCATCCAACCTCACCAGTTGGTTTATTCTTTTCTGAAGTAAGGCTAAAGGGTTCCCTCTCGAGGTTTGGGAGAGATGTAAAGAGGGAAGGGTAACATTAAGAGGCAAAATTGATTCCTGTCCATAGATGAGGAAGTATGGGGAATTCCCTAATGCTACTTTTGGGTTGACTCTATCGACCTAAAGGGCGTTTGTTATAGCATTGTGCCAATTCCTCTGGTTTTTGGCGACATATTTACGGATTATGCAGATGAGATTTTTATTTGAGGAGTATGCAACTCTTCGTTTCCCTGGGGGTAATAGTTTGTTGCATACCTTATGTGAATTGATTTATCAATAGCAAATTCAGTCAATTTTAGTGATGAAAAGTAAGAAGCGTTATCAAATATGAGAGCGTCAGGGATCCCAAACCTATTGATAATAAATTTCTCAATAAAAGAGAATACCTTGTCTTCGTTAACCTTCCAAAGTGGGATGGCTTCAGTCCATCTGGTGAAGTAATCGGTTGCCGTGAGTATATACTTATGCTACTGTGAAGAGTTAGGAGTGATCTCACCTATGAAATCTAGGCCCCATTGCTGGAACGAGCGATAAATCATAATGGGCTTGAGGGGAACGACTGGCTTTCTTTCTCGCCTTGCAGCAGTTTGACACACCTTGCACTTCCGAGCATAAGCATGTGAGTCTCTGAACACTGTAGGCCAATAATACCCAACTCTTAATATTTTGTGAGCAGTGGTCTCTCCACCATAGTTACCCCCTGCTGGGCCATCATGCATTTCTTTCAAGACATGATCAAAGTCATCCTTTTCCAAACACCTTAGTTAAACTCCATCATAATTTTTCTTGTATAATGTGTCATTTTCCAAGTGATACTGATTAGATTTTAATCTAAGCGCTCTCCTTCGTGATGCGTCAATGTGCTCAGGACATGACCCCCGTGTTAGATAAAATATTATGTCGTAATACCATGAATTAGAGTCCAATGGGACTTCCAATACTTCACGCTCATATATTAACATTTCATTGTCCAATTCGAGCTCTTCCTTGAATGCAACTTGAGCATTCTGTGCGCACTAGTTTCTGGTTCCTCTGACATCCCTTCTTTTCCTGACAAGGCTTCTGCTGCAAGCTTACATAACCCCTGCCCCCTAACAATGTTTTCTGGATTAATCACAAGGTCATATTCTTGAAGAGCCGTTATCTAGTTCCCTCTCCATTCTCCCATCTCCCTTTGAATGAAGAGGGTCCTTACAGCAGGGTGGGGAATGATCACCTTGGTCCTGACCTTCAGTAAATAAGGGAGGAAATGTTTCACAGCTTTAAAAACCGCAAAAACTTGTTTCTCCACGTTAGGGTAATTCAGTTCTGCCCCTTGAAGATTAGAGCTCATATACGAAATGGGGAATTCGTTGCCGTTATCATTTTTTTGGGTGAGGATTACGACATATGAAAAATCAGAAGCAAAAGTGTACAAGAGGAATTCCCTGTCAAAATTGGGGGTAACCAACATAGGAGCTTCTACAATGGCCTCCTTCATTCGTTGAAATGATCTCTTAGCTTCATTGCTCCACTTATGCACGACGTCTTTCTTCATCATTAGCTGAATGGGAAGCACTATTTCTGTGAAGCCTGAAACGAATTTCCTAACGAAAATAATCTTCCTAAAAAAAGATTGCATTGCCCTTTTATTTGCAGGAGGTTGTATTCTCATGACGTCTGTATTCTTTCAGGATCGATAATAATTCATTCCTTGGAGAGGATATGACCCGGTAGCTTCCCTTCTGTAACTGTGAAAACACTCTTCTTGGGATTCAACGATATTTTGTATCTTTGACATCTTTAGAAAATCTATTTCGGGTGATAAATATGATCCCTTTTGCGATACGAATGCACAATAATGTTGTCCATGTAAAACACTACTGATTTGTTAATCAATCCTCGGAAAGCTATGTCCATAGCTCTATGAAATGTGGCGCCTGCATTAATAAGTCCAAACGGCATTTTACGATATGTGTAGGTGTCCCATTTAGTGTTGAAGGTTGTCTTAAGTTTATCTCCATTCGACACCAACACTTGATTATATCCCGAAAACTCATCCAATAGGGACAACATTTTAGACCCATAAACACATTGAAGAATGTGTTCCATAGAAGGGACAAGATAGTTATCCTTCTGCGATGCTCTGTTCAAGTTCCTGAAATCGATACATAATCTCATGTCTCCATTTAAACCTTTCTTACTGGCACAAGATTGGCTACCCAACGGGTGTGCCTGACTGGAAAAATGATGGTTGAATTGAGGCTTTTGTGATCCATAACATTTATAAGAAATATTTCGGCGTAAATCACATGCAGAAAATATATGTCGACGCGTTTCGAGCCAACTAGTGTGGTTCATCGTCAGGACAAGTTGAAGAAATATATCCAGCTTAGCATGTTAAATAGTCTGAGCAGAGCCTCCAAAGGCTAACTAGACCAATGAATAATTAACCATTGGTCTAGTTAGCCGTTGGAGGCTCTGCTCAGACTATTTAACATGCTAAGCTGGATCTATTTCTTCAACTTGTCCTGACGATGAACCACACTAGTTGGTTCGAAACGTGTCGATAGATATTTTCTGCATGTGATTTACGCCGAAATATTTCTTATAAATGGAAAAATGATTTTAGCGTCCAAAATTTTGTTCAATTCTTTCTTCACCAACAGTTCCAGGATTGGATGCATCTTATGAAGCTTTTGTTGGTAGGGCTTAACATCTTTTTCCAAAGGAATTACATGTTGCATGATGTCGATATCAAAGGTTTTTAAGTTGCCATATGTCCATGCAAATACATCCTTGTACTATTTAAATAGCTTAACAAACACAACCTTTTCTTGTGGAGAGCATCCTAAGCCCAAATTAACATTTTTTAGGTCTTTTTTAGTTCCAAGGTTGACCGACTCATACTTCATGGATGAGTTATGCATTTTGCAGTGAGTCGGCTTTTTAAATTTATCATGTAGGTCATAAAAGTGCTCCATCTTGACAACTGACTTGGGAATTATATTGGACTGATATTTTTCCTTATCTTCACTCTCATTCATAAGCCTATCATGCTCTTTTTCTAGTCTATAGGCTTCATCACATCCACAAGTGGCCCTTTACTTCGTGTGTGGATTTCATTAGTGTGAATTTCTTCTATACTATCTTCTTTGTCATCGTTTCCATTTGCATAGAAATCCCACAGTACGTTGACTTGAGATTCCTTGTCCTTGGGCTTTTCTACTTCGTAATCTTCCTCATCTTCATGTTCTTGCTCCAGACCTTCTATAGGTTCTTCTTTGGTAAGAAGCAATCTGATAAGAACTAGGTCTTCCATATTTAAAATCCCTTCATTAGGTGGAGCAGGTAACACAGGTTGACTATGACCACCTTCTGTCTTCTTGTGATAGAAAGGTTTGTAGGATTTTATGTTGTTATTATTTCCTCCATTCCCATTTGTACTCTCTCCAGAATTTCCTTTCATATCGTTGACTGTATTCGTCAATTTCTTAATGATCCGATGCAAACCTTCCACATATGTGGTGTCCTTTTCTTTGATCTCAGCCGCTTTGTTATCATTCCCATTATTCTTCTTTGATGATTGAGAGGATTTCTTTTCTTCGGTCGTATGATGACATGCTGTGAGACTGATCATTTCATTCTCAACTTTTACTGCTTCATCAATGGCACCCTTTAAGGTTTGTGCATTACTCCTTTTGACCCACATCGTAGTAGGGACAGGGAGAGCAGTGATGTAGAATTCAATGACCACCTCATCAGTAGGTCTAGCGTTAGTTGGGATTCTTTTGAACAAAGTGTTGAACTGGATGTTAAAATCCTTGACCTTTTCTTTGGTTTCCATTTTTAAATGTGATAGTTCTAAAACCAAGGCTGTAGGTGTCTTATCATCGCCAAACTTGTCTAAGAAGGCACGCTAAAAAGCATCCCATGAAGTGATTGATCCTATTCTCAGGCTAGAGTTCCATGTGGATGCTGCACCAATCAAAGTAAAAGGGAATAAGCGACATACCACATCCTCATTGGCTACCCCCAACATGTGCACGACTAGGAAGAAAGAGTGGATATTTTTATCAAATGTGTCTCCTCGCTCAGGGTCGAATTTGGGTAATACTCTTTCTGCGTTCTTGGGTAAGGCATGCTGCTACCCAGGTACTACCACAACATCCTGTGCAAGCTAGGGAGGGAGTCCTCCCAGAGGGGGTGGGGGTTTATTCCCACCTAGAGGAGGCGGTGGAGGTTGATTCCCACTTGGAGGAGGAATGTTAGCCATATTATGGTTGGGGAGGTTCTGGTTGAAGGTTTCTCCTGGGTGTTATTTGTTCGTATTTCCCAAATCGAGCCAGGGATTACCTTTAGAGAGGGGATCCTCAGGAATTTCTTCCCAAGGAGTGTCGATACTTTGCAAGGACTCTAGCACAATATCTTCAAGAGAAGGGGCTGAAGATGTCTCGTCGTTTTATGGGACAGATCCTTGGTTTCTTTTAGTTGTCAGAGGTAAAGAATGAAATATGTGGAGTTGAGATAGGGAATGACAGTAAGCACGAGTAAGTACTCTGACTGGTTGTTCCTGAGTGACAGGATACTCCCATAGTCTCTCTTCCTTGGGTGACCCAAACACGGGACTTAGAGGGACCTCTGCTTTTTTAAAATGAGGTTGTTTGAAATGGGCAGAAGGATCTTTTCAACCTTTACGATCCATACATCAATATTTTTGAATCCATGCGGGACATTTATAGTAGAAATCCTGAAAGCTGTGGACGGCGGTTCAGGCCCTCCTTCTAGCACCAATTTGTTGTCATGTCGAATGTTTGTTGTGCCAACAAAGGGAACCAACTCGATTGCAGACCCCAATTAGATCCACTTTCATTTGGAGTGGTGTTTCTGGGAAAATTAGTGTCTTGTCGAATGACTAACCCTCTAGGTTTGGCAGCTACCCTAGAAACAACAATTTAAAGCAATTCAATGATTTTTCCTATGTGTAACAGATAAGAGAAAGATAATGGAACCAACCTGGAACTTCCGCTTAATCCCTTGCTTGATCTCTCTCTCCTTTGGCAGATCCTGCAATTCCTCCCCATACTTAACACACTTGGAGAGTACCTGCACAAGTACAACAACAAAGAACCATTAAAGCATCGTGATCTGTTACAACATAAACATTACATAATTAGATATATAATGAACAAATGATAACATTCACAAATAATAGCATTCACAATTGCACAATCATATGGGAGAAAACTTGAAGAGCTTTATTAATAGAAAGGAGAATTACAACCTAGTTGTCTGATCCAGTGCCATCCTCCCAGCTTCAATCCTTCTTCATCTCATGAAATAGCAAGATCAAACCAACAAGAATATAATGCTTTCTCCTCAATTACAAACTATCAACACTTACTTGCAATTCACAATATTCCAGCCTCTTGATCTCTTGGATTGGAGATCCATTTATAGATGTTTGCAAGGGTGTGAGTCATCCATGGGGTTTTATTAGTGTCATTCCACTTGTTACAATTGGTTCTACAAGAGAAGGGATTGGAGATGGTTTCCTAGTTCCCTTGTTCATCCTTGGGCGAATTCAGAGAAGCAAGTGGTACAAGAGAAGTTTCTAGAAGATTCCATGAGGAACCAACTAACAAACTGTTCCAGAAATTTTTCCATCCTCACCCATCACACCCTATAGAAGGCCTAAATAGTGTGCATCACACCCTGGGAGTGTACCATTTAGTATGCATCGCACTTTTCCAGTGGAGCAGTCAGTATGGTTCAATTTAGGCAATTTCTAGATGGTTTCTCAGATGCAACTTTTGGGGAATGATGTATTCAGATGACTATGTTCCTTTAGGGTATGAAACAACTCTTTTAGGGGTTGATGAGCCCTAATACATCGACGTATAAGTTTGGGGTTGATGTGCCCAAATATGTCTATAACAGTTGCCCCCATAAAGCATGAGGTCATAAATATTCATGTCAGGCAAAATGCTTTATCATGAGGATCCAAAGTTTCAAACTGGAAGGTGACCTGCATAAGTTACAATACAATACATCATCATAATATGATTTTCATGATCTAGCTTAGGGAAGCATTCCCATGCTCACCTTTATAAATTTCATTTCATGTACATAGATTAGATAGTCGTCTGCAGATACAGAATCGTGATTCTATAGATATAGAGTCGTAATCCATGAATAGGATGACCATCTGTGTAGAGCCTTTGTACATTTGATGTTTTTATATCCCTGAATATATCGCAACCCAGATGGATGAAACTAGATCCGGGGTCTTCAAAATCATTCAATCTTTGCTCAATGTACAAGTTGATCCATGTGAAGAGATGTTTTGAAATTGAACATGGAAAGACATCATCTGATTAATAGCCAATGATGTTAGTTGTTAATAGATGCGAGAGGAATCACCAATAATGATAATGATCCTCAAGGAACTACAATACAATTCACGTGGTGTGAATACATGATCCGATGTCGAACACCACACAAAATCTTTCGGTCAAAGGCAATTGATGTCAACCTGTCACCAGAAGTGAGAAACTTGCCATTGATGAATGCAAGCTTCAAAGCAATGAAAGGGTTGTTTCTAAGTCAACTTCTTGAATAATGAGCTGGTGTCGACAAGAAGTGACTCATCGTAGGAGGGCCTTGATGTATCCCACATCTATGACAGGAAACGAAGCAAATGATTTTTGGAGGTGAAAATAAACTGACGACACAAGGTTCAGGAATGGCGGTCATGAAAAAATGAAGGTTGAAGGTATTGCAGTGTACAAAACCTTAACTGGATGGTGATTTCTCAACTGAATGACTTCTCTTTGAACATGTCGGTGACACTGAGATGAATTGGTAGCGTTAACCCCAAAAGATGGATGGTATGAAAGACCAATGGTATGATGACTGGTGAACGGAATAACCCAACCCAACTCAATCATGAAGATGAAGTGAAAGTGTCATGTTCAAGAGCGACATGCTACCATAAATTCTTCAAGTTTTTTTCCCTTTTTTCCCTAGTCATTGCGGACCAGTACCTCTTTATTTTTGTCAAGCTTGAGGAGGATAACATATGCTTGTTCTATAATTCGCCCTTCGGGCAAACCTGTCGCTATTTAATATTTTAACGAGTCTAGCGACAATGAAACTCGGTCTTGTCTATATGGACAAGTTCGTCATTATTATTTTAACGAGTTTAACGACAAGGATAACTCAGTACTTTTCATGTTTAGAGAGTTTGAAAAGGGACGAAAATAAAACTCTATAAGTTTTTTTTCGTAAAATAAACCCTCAGGTTCGAAAAAGGATAGGAGGGATGACATTTCTAATACTTTAACAAGCTAGAAAGGACAAGCGCTCGACAATATTTTCATGTTTAACGAGTTAGAAAAGGGTTTAAAGAGGACTCTATAGTTTTATTTTCATTTTTGAATCAAAGCTCGAAAGAAGACAAAAAGTTTGCTTGGTGGTCAAAGATGGTCAATTCACTATTTAGCACATCAGATTCTTTCATCAGTTGGTCAACCTATTCAAAACTCCATCAAATTGATTAGAAATACATATATATGGATGAAAAGTGAACTAAAACTAATATTTCACTTTGAAGTACATGAAAAGTAAACATAAAAAGTAGTTTTAACATTTCATTTCAAATTTGGGATTTTGGAGCTCTGAAGCGTTTTTTCCCCTCAAATTTCACCAGTCGATTTTGGGAGATCCTGTGGACCATTCTCAGCGTCGTCAGGATCAGGTAGGAGCTATCCTCAAGCTCTTCATTTCCATTCTGTATTTTCTCAATTATGGGAAAGTTTTTTCACTTTTTTGGGCCCCTAGGGTTTAAATATTTTGATCCCCAATCATCGCACATAGCTTGTATCGAAAGGTGCGATGCATACTGAGCTGCCAATAGGGCAGTCAGTATGCATCTCACCTTGTTCAAAGGCAAAGTATGATGGGCGCAGAAAGGCAATTTCATACGTTTTTCCATCAAATTTTACCTATTTTTGCTCAAAATTGGATCCTAACTCACCAAATGGTTGCATTTCAGATATTTGTTGGATCAAGATGGTTGTCACATGGCGAGAATGAGAACACGAAGAAGAGTATATGGTTTCTTTACATGACCAGGGCACAATGGATGCACTAAAGAACTATTGTTTACTGAAGTTTTTCCGCATATCCAGCATGAGACAATAGATCAGTTTGTTGCAGTATCTTCTCAATGCTTGGGATCCTATTGACTAGGTATTCCAGATCATAGGTAAATCTATTCCTTTCACGGTCAAGGATATTTATTTTCTGACGGGTTTGTCAAGGCGTGGTGCCCCTCTTTCACTATCAGGATTTTCTCGTGGGGGCGAATCTGTGAAAGATTACATTCATTAGTTCTACAGGGATGGATATCAACCCAGTAGAGATGGTAATATTAATATCCGGGATGTTATTGATCAACCTTTGAGGACCATTCTATTTACCTTTGCTAGATTGGCTGGCTGCGCAGCCTTACATTTAGCGAGCAGATCCTACATGCAGCATGCCTTGGAATGCCTAGAACCGAAGGTGTTCAATTGATGTGAGGCGATACTTCCTGTAATAAAAGAGCAACTGTCCAAAGTAAAGAATGGAAGAACCAAGAAATTTGGTTATGGATCCATATTAACTACTTTTGCTTTGGAAAGAATTCCACTGATGCAACCTCAAAACATTTCACTGGGATTTCCTGCACCGAGGGAACCACGGATGCAGAAATGGGTGGACCTTATGGCTAGACATGTTGGCCAGTCACAGATCTCCTTCTTAGATGCCTTTTTCAAGTGGTTCAACCACTAGGAGATGGTGTTTGTGGAGTATCCATATGTCGGGATGGATTTCTGAGGCGATTCAGATTTGGCATTACCAGCCAGTGAGCAGTGGAGTGCTATAGGTAAAATGATTTGACCTCATTTTTGTTTTTTCAGTTTTATAATGTTTTTGTGTTTTTGATGTTACCAATACTAAATAAAATCATATGTGTGTGCAGATATTGGACCGGTGCGACTAGTGGTACACCCATGGGAAGCATATGATGCTGCAGCAGGGGAGGCTGTAGGGAGGGTCGTCCTTCAACATCTGGATATATCAAAGGCCCTGGCAATGGTGCAGGATCAGATCGAGGGCCTCACTCTCGGCATTCAGGATGCCAAGATTGATGAGTTATCTTTGAGGTTACAATGCCATACTACTGGTGTACCGAGTCATTGGACTAGGCTCCTGCGCATGATAGCACAAGTAGTGACATGTTATCACCAACATCATTAGTCTAGGATGTTTTACACATTCATTTTGAGTTTCTGGGTTAGATGACCAATTTTGTCTTTGGACACAAAACATTTTATGAAAACTTATAAACAACTATCTACTTTGAATTTTGGAGTTTTATTTTGGCTAAGTGATGAAATCTTAATGCAAATGTTGATGTGAAATTCTTTCTTTACAAATGCTGCAAATGTCTATTTAACACATAGTTTGCTAATGAATCAGTCAATGTGTTTAAGTTTCTGGAAATGTGTTGATATTGAATGAAATCAAAATGTCTTTTCAAAATCCTAACTCTTAGGAACATGCGATGAATAGCTGGGTTCCTAACGGAATAGACGACAGTAAGGTGTAGAATGACGAGTTGTGAATCTAGCCTAACAATGAGTTTGCGTATGCCATGTGAAATGGCATCATAGAGAAGTTCAATCAACGCGCTATACTCAATGATGTTGTTTGTTGATCGACCAATACATATCCCTATGAAACTCACTAACTCACTGCTTGGAGCAAAGATGGCCCAGGCCACAGAAGATAGGTTATGCGTGCTACAACTAGCTCCATTGACATACCCAACAAATGGTTCCAAAAAGTCTGACATCTGCAACAAATGTGAAGTGGATTACCTAACCAAAATGACAACTTTAAAAGAAAACACTAAAAAATGCAATAAAAGAATATGTACAATGAGTTTACTACACTTAATCAAGCATAGTAATGTTTAAGATACAACCCATTTCGGGGCTGCGGCAGTGGAATCCCATCATAATCGACTAGCTTGTAGGCTTCTTTTGTCAATACACATTTAAAAATGTAAGGGCCCATCCATAATGGTTCAAATTTACCTGCTCCTAATTTGTTAGAGTCCTGATCGTAAAGCAAGACTAGGTCACCTTCTAAGAAGACATGAGGCTTAACATTTTTGTCATATTGTGCCTTGATACATTTCTTATATGCTTCATTAGCCAATGCAGCATCATGACGGGTTTCATCCAGATGGATTAATTCCAAGAAACGAGCTTCTTCTTCAGAAGTTTCGGGAAGCAGGTCGATTGCAATCTTGAGGGATGAGATTTCACATTGAATTGGTAAGACTGCTTCCAGACCATACACCAACTGAAAATGCGTAAATTCGGTTGCATTTCTCACCAAAGTCATATATTCCCATAGAGTTGAGTACAGGATTAGATTCCAATTCCGTTTATGGACTCCAATCATTCTTTGCAGCATGCGCTTAAGGACTTGTTGATTGCCTCAACTTTTTTGTTAGCCTACGGATAATATGGAGTAGAACTATCATGGGATAGTCCTAATTTGGTAGTGAATTCGATCATCATGTGATTGCGAAAATGTGACCCATGATTTGTGACTATAGCCTGTGGCACATCGAATCTAGAAACTACATGATTGAAAAAAGAGAGTGTAGCCGTTTTGTCACTGTTGTTCAATGTAGGTATCGCCTTGGACCATTTTGTAAAATAGTCGACAATGACTATAATATACCCATGACCCCTGACCAAGGTGGGGTTACATGTCATGAATTCAATGCCCCATTTAGCGAATGGGCCAATAGCATCGACTGGATGTAGGTGCAGGTGGTAATCTGGTTTTGTGATAAAAAATCTGATAGGCATGGAAACTTCTGACTGCAAGTATGCAATCTTTGAATATGGTGGGCCAAAAGTAACCAGCTCGTAAGATCTTTTGTGCAGTAGCTTAACTAGATAGATTCCCCCCACAAGCACCTGAATGACAATCATTCAAAACTTTTTTGGCCTCCTCATGCGTGAGGCACCTTCATAAAACCATATCAACACCACGACGATAAAGTGTATCACCAACGATCAGATAATATTTGGCTTCGTATCAAGCACGTCGCTGTTTAGAGTGAGAGGTGTTAGGCCTAAAAGCTTGGGTCTAGAGATAGACCAGTATACCCCCATACAATGGATCACTTGACGATATCAGAAACAAAGTCTCATCCACGATTGATGCTTCTGATGTTAAATCGTTGGAGGACGAGGGAAGGTCGCAAAGTAACTCTGCAAAGACGATAGACTTCTTTGATTTGGATTTGATGAATTCCACATCAAACTCTTGCAAGATGACTATCCATTTGGAATATTTTCCCCCCAGCAATTGACGTGACAGAATGTATGTCATAAGGTTGCAATCTGACACAATGGTAGTTTTGCGAAGGAGTATATAGTGTCAAAATCTCTGTACTGCTTGAACGGTTGCTAAAGCCAACTTTTTAACATAAGAGTACTTGCTTTCTATATCATTAAGATTACGACTTAAATAATATATAGGATGTTTAATTCCATCACCTTCTTGCACTAAAACCATAGCGATGGTTGTATCTGCAGCGGCGAGATACGAGTTGAAGTCTTTTTGATAGTCAATAGCATACATTAATGATGCTATTATTAGGGAATCTTTGAGAGCATCAAAGGAATCTTGCACGACCTGATCCCAATGGAAGGGTACCCCTTTCTTCAAAATACGTGTATAACCTTTAGTGATCTTAGCATAATTTGGAATGAACCTCCTCAGAAAGTTAGCTTTCCCTTGGAGTCTTTAAATCTAAAACGAATTTAAAGGTGGAGGCATGTCAAGAATTTCCTGAACCTTAAATGGATCAAGTCGAATTCCGTCCTTAGAAATTGAAAAACCAAGCAGTCGACCAGAACCAACACAAAACACACATTTGTGTGGATTGAGTCGTATCTTGTAGTGTCGACAACGTAAAATATGGCTCTCAAATGTTGCGGATGATTAGTCTGTTTTCATGAATGAGCAGGGAGATCGTCGAGATATGGTTGAATGATGTGTTTTATGTCATGGAAGGCATAATTCATTGCACTCTGAAATGTTGCCCCTACATTCTTCAGAGCGAAAGGTAATTTATGATATGCGAATGTGCCCCACAGACATATAAATGTAGTGTTTTAACTGGTCCTATGGGCGAATATTGATTTGATTGTAGCCTGAAAATCCATCCATGAATGAAAAGATTTTGTATCTGGCACATTCATCAATAATCTAGTCGATAAAGGGTGTAGGATAGTTTTCCTTTAGACATGCTTGATTTACATCCTGTTGTGGTCACCACCAACCCCATCTTTTGTTTGGTATTAGCAATAACACCAAGCAAATAGGGGACCCTTAGTAAAAAATTCAAACAAACATCCCCATGAACATTTTTGTTTCTCCTTAGAATTTTATCGTAGCAAGGCAATGAAACACTTCTTTTATGAGCATAAAAAACCACGAAGAAGCGATGCTAAATTCATCGCATCGCATTTATCATAAGCGCTCTTGAATGAAAAGCTTAAGAAATCCCCAATGGCCGATGCGCGACGTCGCATATCACAGCAATCACGTAGAATAGAACGTAATGACTAATATCTGCGATTTGCGATTTGCGATCTATGATCCAAAATCTGTGATCTGCGATAAGCCGATATTGCGATACCACAATACTATAACACAAATCTGCGATCTGCGATGAGCGCGAATTTTTTTCGGCACAGTATTCAAGGAAAGCTGCCCATTAATCAGAATTAAGCGCGCGCCTGTAAGAAGGAAATTAATGATTGTACGAATGGCTGCTTTTCGTTTTTCGAAGAGTCAGTTCACTTTGAATGTCATGATTATACACACGCAAGATCTGAAGTTTTCATATCAATCTTTATTTTCATTTACTCTTTTCCTTCACGAAAACTATAAAACAAGAGATAACATGGAACAATTTTTGTAGGAAACATCTAAGGAAAAGGGGAAAGCGCCAAAGGCGCACAAAAGCAGCATGATTACAAAGATACCTGAAACTTACACACCAGAAAATCCCGGAATGAAGAACGAAGCAGTTTTCAATCCAGAGAATTGCTCAGAAAGTAAAGTCTTCTGACTCATCAAGTCGTTTGCAAAGACAGAAACCGAAATAGCAAAAGCGGAACCAGTTTGAGGGAAATTTGGGTTATTACCAAGTATACACTCAGTCAGCGGGAGATTCTCTAAAATATCTGATAGTTTACCAAAAAGTGGTACCAGCCCTTGTTACTTCTATTTTTATAGCACATACGAAAGGGAAAGGCAACCAACCGACTCTTCTCAGATGAATGATGGACACTTACAACACTAAGGAGCGAATACAGAAATAGTTCAAAGTTAGATTTAATTTTAGAAATAATTTTCTTTATCAGAGGGACGGTCATTTGAAAACCAGATCCTAAATTTATGTAATCAAGTTAATTAGTTAGCAGTATTTAAACCCTTCTCAAGCATTTAGAGAAGGGTCCGGATATTTGTCAAAAACTCGTCCTCAGAACATGCACTTTTGTGCCCTCGGAGGTGGTTTTGATGAATGGATGGATCAAGATTTATTAATGTTTGCATCTGATATCTGCTATTGATGTTGCACTTCTGTACTCTTAGTAGATGTTAGAACAAGGAGAGATAAATCATTGTTGCTTGAAGCTTATGAGTGGAACTAGTCATAAATGGTACTTTTATCTCTTGACCATTCCTGCTTATGTTCTTTAAGTGATTTATAGTTTCAGTTGTTTATATGTCATTATATGAATGTGTGGGTTATCATTTGGCACTTTTGTACGATGGAGTGATATTGTTTGTATTTGAGATATAAATAACTTATTATGCGATATGCTGTTCACAACTGTTTTGCCTAACTTCTTATGCAAAATAGTTTATCTTTAATGATTTCTATTCTTATGATAGTTGAATGATCTTTATTACCAATTATTATTCAAAATCTTTTTAGATCGCATAATAGGAGATATATACCCCGGGTTAGTGTAGATTAGATGTGTTGTTTCTCACTAGATTACAATAGCATAAAGTTAATTTAAAGAGTTTGAATTAGATTAGCTTTAAATTCCTATTAGATCAGCATAGTTCAAACTCTACACACACACACACACACACCCAAGGTTGGGAAACTGGTCCCGTCATCCCCAGTCGGACCCGCTATACCAAACGGATAAGGAGCTGCCAACCAAGGTCTGGACCAAAGACATCTCTAAATTCGCGAAAAAGAGCACAATGGATATCTAGTTCTGATGGAGAACAAGATTTTCCGATGTGAATATTCTCTACAATATTAGGTTTGATCAAAATATTAATGGAGATAGTTTCTTCAATTTTGGACAGATTTCGCTTGGAATCTACTGTATTTACAGAATTTAATAAAAAATCAACAATTGAAGGGTGATTTAGGTCGTTTGAATAATCTTCATTGTCATCTCGAAGGTGGGAACGATGATGATAATCTTCCCACTACGTCTCTTTTATCATCATTGATTGGATGATTCCTTCATATGTAGAATCTATACGAGACCAAGGATCAGAAGAGGTACGATATTCTAAAGACCTATCTATCCAAACACTTGTTGAGTGCGGATTAGGGTTTGCCGCACAAGCCCAAAAGATTGATTGCTACAAAGATTCGATGGGGCTTGGCGGCAACGCCTCGCGATGATCATCACTTTCAAAATAGTCAGAACTCTTCTTAAACTCAGATGATGTAGAAGAGATCATGTGGCAGGTTTCCACTGTGGTCACTTCCGCCAAAACCAGATGGAGACGGGAGGGCAAAAGTACCCATCAAGGAAGGATCTTTTAGGAGACCTACTCCAACATTTTGAGGTGATTGTGAGCTTCCATCAATCAATGGAATGCTTCTAGTAGCTTGTGAAATGTTAGCAAAAAAGGTTAGTTGGTCAATGACTGTGATTCCACCTTTGAAGGGAAATGCAATCTTTTGAAAATATGTAGACACCACAGCAACCATAGCATAAACCCAGGGTCTTCCTAGTAAAATATTGTAATCAAGGAGTCCATCAATGACCTTGACTTCAATATCTACCGTTTTTCCCCCAAGTTCAACTTGCAAGCTACTTAAAATCCCATATGGAGTGTATGTTCTTCCATCGAATGCTTTTAGTGTTGTTGGTGATCGTGACAAGGGTGGTGAACCAAAAGTTTTCTAGCAACTCATTGACATAATACAGGTAGATGCCCCCTCATCAATGATTGTTCCATGATATTTTTTATTGAGGGCTTTTATCTGTATAGGGAAAGCGAGTTAGGCTAGTAACTGTGATGTATATCCAGTATGATTAAAGATCACCAGATTGGAATCCGTTGGATTGATCCCACCTATTGCTGATAACAAAGCATACTTTTGGGAGGGATAATTTTGCAATACCTCAAGTGTCGACATAGTAGATGGCGATTGAGCCAGATCCTCCACTATATTATAATTCTAAGAAGCTCAAGCACAAGGATTAAATGTCGATTTATGTATGACTCCCTTTGGTGGCTTAATGGTTAATTTAGGAATAATGGGTGGAACAACTTCTAGTGAAGTTGTTTTCAAAGCACTAGGTTGATCAATAGCCTAGTTGTTCGACGACGATGGATTCCCATAATCTTTACTCGTCAATACCAAAACATCATCTTGCTTGTTTGTGATGGATAAGATAAGCACTTGGGATGTGGAAGCATTATCGGTAGCAACCATATGAGTTTTTGGGTTCAGAAATGGATCAGTCAACACTGCTAAGGTATTCAAAGCCTTCAAAAGTTTTAAAATCTTAGAACGATGTGGACAATCTCTCGTAAAATGCTCCTTGTTACAAATCAAACATGGATATAGAGGAGGTTTCCTTACCGCAGTAGGGTTTTCAGATGATTTTTCAGGAGTGGAATTCTCCTGTTTCTTCTTATTATTTTTCGCTTTCTTCTTGCCCCCTGGTTGCTTTGGATTTTTACCTTTGTCAGATGACAAGACATTAATCTATGGGGTAAGAGAATTGTCATTTACATTTTGACTAGAAACAACAAGAGCTTGACCAAATGGACCTATTGTGGTTTGCGTGCTTGAGGAACCGATCACACCGTCACCGGCATGAGAGTCCCTACTTGATTTAGGAGGAGGTGGAACAGAAAAAGTTGGTCTAGGAGCGTTAGGAATTTTGTCGTAGAGTGTGCTAGATTGTGTATAGATAAAATCTAAATATTGGGCACAAGCAATGACTTACTCTTCTGTGACAACTCCTCCTTTCGCCACGTCCTCAGTGATAGATGGCAATAAGGACTTAATAAAACACTTAGCTAAAAGCTGATCAGGAACATACGTCTTTACCATTCAACAATGACGCCGCCACTCATGAATACGATCAAATATGTGAGTGGACGTGGTCTGTTTAAAGTTGGTAAGAAGTTTTGTTCCAGTTTTGTACCTGATGGGCAACTAAAAGTGGGTTAGAAAGGTAGTGGCAAGGATGGTGAAGTTATCAAACGAAGCTCTAGGAAATTCAATATACCATTTCGCTGCTGGACCAATAAGCGTTCTCTGAAAAAGGCGAAGTCTAATTGAATCATCATTCAGATTGTTGGATGAAAACCTTAAATGAAAAGTCATTACATGATTCGATGGGTCTTCACCTGGATTTCCATTGAACTTAGGAATATCATAGGGGAATTTATGATGAATCGGCGGCCACTAAGGGGCGTACACAATTGGATCATTCATGAGCCGGTTCAAATCTGGTAGTTCTAGAGTTGCTACAAAAGGCAACTGTTGATTCAGGTTGGGTGGAGCATACCCAACATAAGATGGAATCGCTTGAGCAGTAGGTCTTTGCATACCAGCATAAGGCATCTGTTAATGGTAACCTTGATAAGGTTGTTGGAAATAACTAGTATAGGGTGGTTGTTGATAACTGATTTGGAAACTTGGCTGTCCATATCCTACAAAGCTTTGTTTCCCAGATCCTCGGTAGGCTTGATATTGACCAAATCCAGTTTGAGCTTGTGAACCAAGTCCAAATTGAGGTTGGGTTTGCTGGAATTACAATTGTTGATATTGCGCCAACCATGGTTGTTGGACCATCTGCTATTGCCTAGTACTAGAAGATTGACCAAGTTGTGGATTGACAATACCCGTTTGTGCCTAAGTCATTCCAGATAAAGGAGCACTAATCTGAGGTTGTGGTTGTGCCGTAGAGACAAGTGGCTATTGTATCACAACCTGAGAGACTTGAGTCTTCTGCCTCGAAACTTGAGGTTGCGAGGAAGAAGGAGTAGGTTGAGGTTGAGACACAACAGGTTGTGATTGTGTTTGCGACACAGTCAGAACAACAGGTGTAGTGAGAATATTTGACACAGGTTGGATAGGTTGCGTTGAATATACAACCCTTGGTTGTTCTAGCAGTATTGGTATCCAACCACTAGATGTAATTCCAGTTTGACCTAAATATTGTTGGAAACTCTCATATGGTTGTTCCCCAGGAGGAAATGGCGAATAGGCATACTGTTTTCCATATGGCAACAGTCCAGTGTTTAAAGGATATATCAGTCTTTGATGACTGGATTGCCCATATTGATACTGGTATGCAAGATCAAATGGTTGAGTTTCCATGTAAGAAAAACCATATGGGGGTCCAGATGAATAAATGGAAGCAGACCACGATGCTGAAGCAGCCCCTGAGTGGACTCCAGTTAATGATTGATAACCAGCTGGAACGGATGGTGTACCATATAAATATGACTCAGGTGTATCGGAAAACATTGTAGGAATAGCAACAAGAGATTTCAATTCGGCTGCATCAGATGACACATTCCTAGATGATGATGGTTGCTCAGACATGGTTAGCTTATCCAAAAGCTCTCTAAGCGATTCGACAGGAACTTGCGATGAAGTAGGATTAAAAGAACCAAACTCATGAGTAGAAGGATACGAATAAATCCCAGTTCCAAAAAGAAACGGGGCAGTAGATGGGGGATCCTCTACTATCTCCTCTATATCAATCAGACTAGGTGGAAGAGGTAGACCACACGGTCCATAAAATGTTTCTGGAGCCGAAGAAGGTATAACTTCTGCAGTGACAGCTACTGGAGGGGTGACACCTTCTGAACGCTGAAACTCAAAGTCTAGATGTTCAGGTAAATGAACTTTAGTCTCAAAGGGAGGTCCTTGAAAAACTGTTGGTTCAAATGTAGCCTCAGTTTGAATGGAGATGGGTTCTGGATCAATTCTAGATGGAGTTGTTTTAGAGATAGAAGGGTTTACCGTTACACTAGGATCAGTTCTAATGTCCTCTTGTAACTGTAGAACTTCCTCTTTGAAGGCAGATGTACCAGAAATAATCAGAGTAACTGGAGTCTTTGATGATGTTGAAATAAAAGTTTCAAATAAACTAGATGAACTGGACTCAGTTAAACGAGACTATTTTGTGCAGATTGGCTTCACTTCCGGAGGCAAAGACGGTTGACTCGCTAATCTTCGCGAACGATGGAGTTTTGATTGACTTTCTTCCACGGTCGTAGATTTCTTGATCAACTCAAAATTAAGGGGAAAATGATGTTATTCTGAACTCAATTAATTTTAATGATGCTTGGACACAACTTTGATTTTTTAGTTTTTAGAGTTGAGAAAAAGCTAAAGATGACACTAGTCTCCTTCGTTTTTAATGAGCCTGAAAGGACAAGTGCTTAGATGGACCTTTTCTTTTAGAGAGTCGAAAAGGAACGAAAGTGACTACTTTGGAAAATCTAGACAAAGGGATTACCAAACCAATCGAAAAACTACAATATACACCTTGGTGATAAATTAAAGAGAAATTACCCAGGAATTATGTGTGGCAGTCAATCTTTTCAAATGCTGTGTTCAGTGCATTGCGATCAATAAGGTGACAGACTCAGTTTCCTATGGATAAAGGATTTAAGCTTATTGTTGTCTCCCAATATATATGCGACGGTACGAGGAGAAAAATTCCGTGCTAGCACTTGTTGTATCAAGGAGGAGGAATCACCCAACCTTCAATGAAAATGATGACCACTAGTTTTAACGACGCCGGAACACGTCACTAGCCTAGACCTCTAGATATGTTGCGTTAATTTCAAAGCATTGTTAGGTTCATTGAAGTTCATTTTAAAGTTGATCTTGTTTAGAGTTTTCCTTTCAATGGTTCACCACGTAATGATTATCTAAAATTCCTAAGATGCAATCTACAATGATAAACATTCTTTGTTTATTTGAGCAATGAAAATCCTAGCTACTAGGGAAAGAAGATAACTGTGCTTTTAAGCAAAGAGCAAAGAGCACACACTGGTGCATTTCCCTGAATCATCTTTTCGCACACAATTCATACAATACTAAATGTAAATGCATGTATTTGTTTTTCACCTTCCTTAATGTGAAAGATGCAGAAAGGGAAACTAAATGCAACAAAGATCTAAAATATTTCACTCAAAATGACATTTTCGACAATTTATTTTCAAAAAGAGAAAGGAAGACTCAAAACGACACTTTCAATTTTGAATAAAAATTATTTTGACACTTTGAATGTAAACAAATCAAATCAAATGCATGAGGAAAATTTTAATCGATTATCAAGGGAAGAAATAATTTACGACATTTTTCTTTTCGACAAAAAACGACAATTGCGACACTTTTTGTATCAAAGCGACAAATCGACTAAAACAACTTTTCGACAAAGGATTGTAAATGAGGAACAAATACAGAAAAACATTCACTAATCCTAATGTAATTGAGGCTGATCTAGGTGATGCAAGTAAGCTTTAGTAAAGAGGCACTGTTCATATGCAGCAAAACAACCAAACAAAACTGAAAATAGGTCAAAAAACCCTCAATTTCTAGATGGAAAAAGAGTTCAGTCAATCATCGCACCTAGGCTTCACAGAAATTGAGATGCATCACACTTTCTACACTTGGGAGGTGCTATGCATACTGAGTCAGAATGGAAGACAATGCGATGGTCCAGGGAGCGCTACTAAAATGGGTTTTGGCTCAAATGTGGAGATGTTTTCAATGAATTAAGCTGGGTATTGTTGAACAATGATAAGAAAAGTAAGATGGAATGCCTTGAGAGGTTATTGAGCTACCAAAAGGGCATCTAGATGTGCTTGCAAGTCAAATGTTTAATTCATAAACTAAACCAGAGATTGACTGAAGCAGCGTTCATCTACTATGCAATTGCAGAGCAAGAGTAGTTCGAAGGCTACCTGGCTAACTTCAGACTCTATCTATAGTTTATCAAATTGAACATAAAACAAACAAGAACAACAAACAAACATCTGTTTTATCCCTAGTGGATTCACCAATTTGTTTCTGGGAAAATTAGTGTCTTGTCAAACGACTAACCCTCTAGGTTTGGCAGCTACCCTAAAAACAACAGCTTAAAGCCATTCAATGATTTTTCCTATGTGTAACAGATAAGAGAAAGATAATGGAACCAACCTAGAATTTTCGCTTAATCCCTTGCTTGATCTCTCTCTCCTTTGGCAGATCCTACAACTCCTCCCCGACTTAACGTGCTTGGAGAGTACCTGCACAAGTACAGCAACAAAAAGTCATCAAAGCATCATTTTCTATTACAACTTAAACTTTACATAATCAGATATATAATGAACAAATGATAGCATTCACAACTGCACATCATATGGGAGAAAACTTGAAGAGATTTAGTAATAGAAAGGAGAATTACAACCCAGTTTTCTGATCCAACGCCATCCTCCCAACTTCAATCCTTCTTCACCTCATGAAATATCAATATCAAAACAACAAGAATACAATGCTTTCTCCTCAATTACAAACTATCAACACTTACTTGCAATTCACAATATTCCAGCCTCTTGATCTCTTGGATTGGAGATCCATTTATAGATGTTTGCAAGGGTGTGAGTCATCCATGGGGTTTTATTAGTGTCATTCCAATTGTTACAATTGGTTCCACAAGAGTAGGGATTGGAGATGGTTTCCTAGTTCCCTTGTTCATCCTTGGGCGAATTCAGAGAGGCAAGTGGCACAGGAGAAGTTTCTAGAAGATTGCATGAGCAACCAACTAACAAACTGTCTTGGAAATTTGTCCATCCTCGCCCATCACACCCTATAGAAGGCCTAAACAATATGCATTGCACCCTGGCAGTGTACCATTCAGTATGCATCACACTTTGCCAGTGGAGCAATCAGTATGGTTCAATTTAGGCAATTTTTGGATGGTTTCTCAGATGGAACTTTTGGGGAATGATGTATTCAGATGACTATGTTCCTTTAGGGTATGAAACAACTCTTTTAGGGGTTGATGAGACCTAATACATTGACATAAAGTTTGGGGTTGATGTGCCTGAATATGTCTATAACAAGTGGCTAGTTCCAACATGTTTTAAAAGATCACATAAACTGTTATAGGTGTTGAAAGATTGCTTCTTGGAGGAAGACTTCAATTAAATCAAAAAAAGAAATAGCTAACATATATGCACTAAGCTCTACCTATACTGATTCTACCTACTTGTGTCAATCTTAACTATTCTAACCTATCTTGCAGGAGCATAATCAAAAGAGATTTAACATCATATATGGATTCCAGGTCCAAATGAATCAAGTACTGGGTTCACGATGAACAAGGTTGTATTTAAGCTTAATTTCAATATAATTACTCGTAAAGGGAATACACATTCCTTTTCCTACAAATCAAACTTGCAACTGATGTTTAATATGGTTTCAAATAAGAGACTGCTCATGAGTTAACCATGATAACGGATTAGATTTGGATAACCAAGACTAGTCATAAACTGTCTGTCATTACTGTGCACAAAACAAAACATATATCCTCATGCCAGTGACAATACTCTCATTCTTAACACAAAAACTGAAACTGCGAAAGGCTTCTTCTTGACCGAAACAGTCTTCTTTATTAGCATAATAAATTTTACCCCTCTTCTACCAAAAAAAGGTCCCTTACCCATATCCAGAGGTAATACTTATGCTGTAAGACAACTGAGCCTCTGTCTTCCATGACTTTCCACCTTCCTATTCTTTTCAATATACAAATTAAAATATACAAACATAGAATGGTCAATGAAATCGTTGACACGTCGAGGCCACATTTGCTGGAGCGTTTTATTTCCTGGAGGAAATGAATGGATGCCGACAGAAAGAAGAATGATGCAAGCCATCTCTCTGCACCTGTATCGACTGAACGTTATTACCTATTATTTCTTGAAGGAAAATGAAGACACTGCGCTCATCATTGAACATTTGGCATGATTTAAGGTGTATCTAGAGGTAACAACTTGCACAGATCCAATAGACGAAGGCGTTTTTCTAGGATCCACAGAACACTGTACATATGAAACAAATCTCTGAGCCCGTACCTCCTTTTCTTGGACAGGTATTTCAGGATGTAAGATCCTTTTGCAAGTCAACAGTTGCAATTGAAATCTCTGTTACAAGAGTGGAAGGGATGGAGGGAGGATAAGCAACAAGAATTCATCGTAGTCTGTTGCATAGCTCCCCACTATGTATGCCTTCCTTGTTGCTTGTCATAAATTCCTATTTTTCGGCTAGGTCTCTCTTGCATATTTTCCCCACAGCCTTTTCTGATGCTTATGCATCAGCTCATCAACCTTGCTTTTCTTCGTTTGGTCCTTGCTTGGAGAAATAATTAACATTAGCTATGATTATGAGAGATATGATAGAAACGCCCAAAAAAAACCTTGCCTTCATTAAAACTTTCATAAAGAGACAAACTCTGCAACTGGGGGTTATATGAGTCCTTCTGGCTCTGAATCTCAAGAGGGCACGATGATTTTTTGGGGACTGATGATTAAGAATGGATTGCAACCATAATTAATAAACCATTGAACCGTTCAGCTCTGAGGACATAATTCCATTTGACAACTACAGTTATCATTCAGAGAGACGAAATATCAAACTTCTCAAGGGACCCATTCAAATTTTCCCCCAGAGCAGGTTTTAATAGGGTGGTGGTTGTGGCCACAACAAACTCAAAAAAGTGATATTCCCTTGAGGGAACAACAAATGTTCCCTGGAGGGAACAACAAAAAACTCGAAAAAGTGTTGTTCCCTTTAGGGAACAATAGTAGTTACTCTGTAAGACGAATCCACGAAAAAAAATAACAAAGAAAAATTTATTTGTCACTTGCGGGAGAGCAGTGGTTGACCATACTAACCAGCAGTGTTTTAATCACAACTCCTTTGTTTTTGGTCCGATTCGAGTGATTCAAAATCCAAATGAAAGCTAATTCAAAGTTATTTATCTCCAATAGAAATAGTTTTTGAAGACAAAAAGAATTGGTAGGGTGGTGGTTGTCTCCTTAACACAATCATGATCAAAAAGTTCAAGATAAAAAAAAGATGCATCCTCACGATTCGATGAATCGTAAATAGGGGAAGATTGAAATAAATAAATTTCACCCTTTGTTTCTTCACAAAGATCAAATGATGGATTGGAGAGATCAAGAAGATAATATTTTTCCTCTCCACTTTTGGATGTAAAATTGACATACCACGAGTTCTGAGTGTGATCGAAAATAACCTCATAAAAAACTGATTCTTGGGAAGATTCAACAGAAATGACAGAATCATGGAATATGTAAGGATAATGAGGGGGAGTTTTAGAAGGACAAAAATAAATCTTCATCGCAGATTCTTGTTCAGAGATAGACTCCTACACATAGTCATTGTAAATGATAGTGCAAATTTTCTACTCAACACTAACTCCATTCTGAACTTTATCCTCATGAACATTAAAAGAGACAATTGAAACATGTGAACCAAACAACTCACAATTAGGAGGATCAAAGGAACCAATGGATGGGGGATAAGGGGACAACACATCATCACAAACATCAGATTCACAGTCCAAAACTGCACTTAAATTCTTAGTATGTGTGGTGGGAGAAGGTAGTGGTAAATCATTAGATGAAATCTCAAGTATTCTCACCTCAACCTATGAAAATGGAGCTATTTGATGAGGAGAAGATGAAGAGTCACTTGGAACAAAAACTTCATTCATCGCATATTTACGAGCTCTATAACTAAGGTATGTTGGAAGCCTTTTGAAAGACTCATATGCTTGTGGATTCATCGAAATATGAACAAGAAATTTGAACTTCTCTTTCATTAAATTCCAATTATTATCATCTTCAAAAAATTCAAAACAAAAATGAATGAAACGATCGTGAAAATCATTAAGAGATTCGTCAGGTGCTTTTCGCAATCATGTGATTTTCTTGAAAACATATTTATAATCATATTTTCCAAAGGCGCGGAAGAGATCTTTGACAAGTTGGTCAAAATAGTCTATGGAAGTAGCTGGTAATTTGTAACACCATTTCTTGATGCACACTTTGAATGTGAGAATGAACAACTTGCAAGCGGCATCCTCGCAGTGAATATTGTGTTTAGTGCAAAATTTAAGAAAGAGAGTGATGTACTTGAGAATGTTTGTTTCACCCTCGCCATCAAATTTCATATTCAACAAGTCATTAATTGTTCTCATGGTCACTTTCAGATTTTTAATTCTAGAAAAACATGTCGAGGTTAAGATTTGGGAAGAAGCCATTAAGGATACATAAATTTCAAACAAACTTCATGGGTTCAACTTATCATCTCGCCCTCATTCTAGTGTCAGAAATGTTGATGATGTTGGACTTGCTAATATTCAAGGGATCTCCCCGATATGAAGTCCCAATTAGACCTCACACAATTTGGTGTAGGTAACCCATATAGAATACGACCTGGTTGTCGATGCAATGGGTTTTAATGATATACCTTGGCTGCAATAATGCATAGAGTGAGGTGTGGTGACTTTGGTCAAAACAAGCGTGTGACTCTACGAAATTTCAAGTGAAATGCATGAAAGTTCTAACACATGAAGGGAAAATGAGTGAGTCCCTTAGAAGCTTGTAATAATACACAAATTGGAAGGAACACATTAGCGTGAAGACATCACAAGCTAATATGAAAAATAGTTCACAAGTTAACAATGATGGAATTATACAACAACACACATTCAATAAGATTCATACTAATGCAAAGGAAATAGTTCATAAGCGTAAGCGTAAGTTAAATAACATACATTGAAACATAACAAGAATAATCCTACTATTTTCACAACATATGCATGAAAATGTGTCGGCTCTGAGCTTTTATTAAGTGAAATCTTGAATCATACATATACCATTGATAGACCACTAGCCCCAATAGTGGAACATGAAGTCAACACTTGCTCCTCCAAATCATGATACTCCCTCTATGCTTTGGAGAAGCCAAGGGTCTCACAAACTCCCAAGCTCTGGATTCTAAGCCTAATCCTAGCCAAAATCTTGGTTCCCCAAAATCCCTTTACATGACTTATGAGGGTCTATTTATAACAAAAGAGGTGACTATTCACTTCCCCTTGTGACTCTTGGACTTCCCTCGTGACTCTTCAAATTCTTTACAAAATGACTATTTACATTCATTACAACACGACTCTTCACATTCCACAATTGACACTTTGAATTCCACTTATAATTTAATTACAAAAGAATATTATAATACACTCATACCCATATAAGACAAAATTGGGTAGAGCCAACTAGACAGCCTAATAAGACAAAATAGTTAAGCTTGAGTTTGGGGAAACTCCAACTCAACAACTTCCACTTGATGTTTATTGGTTACATAACAGTGCCAAGATTTGTACTGTGCGATGACATCCCCAAACTATTCGATGGTGTCATGTTGAAAGTGAACTCTAGCCTCCACGACATCTGGGTACACTAACTTGGAAATGGTTATGTTTCCTTCTTAAGCCTGAGAAACATTGTGTTGATTTAGACAGGACCACCAATGTAATTTTGCTTATTATGTCCATATACTTCAAGATCTTCCTTGGTAGCTATCTATCTCAACTGTTCCAAGTATTCTTTGATGTACTGCTTGACCTGATTCCTACGCTTGATCTCTATGAGTGAGCTGACTGATGGGATCCCTTGCGATTTCACCAAGAAGTCCAGGCTGTTGTATAATCATGCATATGAGGCTTGCGTGTTGGCAATGAACAAGGCAAGCTATTTTTTATTCTAGATTCTCATCCAAACCTTTTCTTTCTCCAACTCCACCACTTTCCTTGTCTTCTTTCCCAATTCAAGTGGTGCCCCTTTATATTGCATTGAAAATTCATGCATGGCAATAATGGATTATTGTACAACCTTGAGAGTTTTGACATGATATTTAAACTTATACTGCAACCCATGCAAGTTGAAAAATGCCTTATGCACAGTAAAAACCTCCTCATAAAGACTCCATATGGTCTCTCCTAGTGTTGATACTTCATTGAGTATCACTCCCTTCAATTCTTCCAAATAGACCGGTGAGAGCGCTGCAATCTGTAACTTTGCTCGGTGTTGTTCGACCTCTTTCTTAGAAACCTGTAAATTATTTGCCAACTATTTATTCTCAGCCATTAAATAATATATGTTTGACTTTGTAGCACTTTTGAAGTCCAAGTTGGCTACGGAAATGGCACCTAGCTTTCTTGGATCACCCTTTCTCTTATGAATGTAGGAGATGTGAGGTCGTCCAGAAAATGTTTCTTCCTTTCTTGTACAACATTTTTCTAAAGCTTTGTATGTGTCCATAACGAGACCATCATCGAGAGGAATTATTTCCTCTTCCTCTCTTGGAGATTTCTTTTCTAGAGGATGGGGAGACTGAATGGTGACATACTGTGTACTTGGCATCAAGTCGATATCTTGATTATGCGGCTCTGGTTCATCCTCCATCCATTGGATTTTGATCAACTCCTTAATCTGTTGAGTGAGCTCTTTATCCTGCATCTGTTTACTCTCCTCCTCTAGCTGTTAGTTTTTCCCTTGTTCTCCATCTTGTCTTCGTGCTATTTCTTCTACTATTACTTTTTGCCTTTCTTCTTCTTCTTTCTTCTGCCTTTCTTTCGCTAATATCTTCTACTCTCATTCTTCCCTCTACTTCTATTTTGATTCTTTCACCCTCTATTTCCTCTTCTTCTCCGCTGCTATGGACACTCTCATAATGCGTGGATTTCCTTTCATCTTGTAGCTTTGCTCCCCCCTGGATTATGCACAACCTTCCTCTTTCCCTTCTCGCGCACTAGGTTGCACTCTTCCACTAGTGCTACTTTTGGAGTGATTTCCTCTTGCAGAGTAACCTATGAAGTTCCTGCAAAAATTATTAGCTCGCAAGACTTGGAGGCATTGTAACAATTTTTCCATGGTTCCTCCTTTGGCCAATGAAAGGTCCCACTTATCCACTGGAAATGGTACCTCGCATAGCGGTCTCTACAAACATTTTAGGGATCTTATGGGTTGAAGTCTGGAGTATAGAATGAAAATTTTTCTATCGCCTTTCCTTTAGTATTCGTGAATTTCAAATTATTTATCTCATACAATCTGATTTGCATAGGAAGAGTTGGCCAAGGGAATTTATTCTTCCCGTGCAAAGCTACTGACAACCCTGTAGAGAGACGATGAGAAAATTCTTGCATGAATAACTTATTGGTAGCATACATTGGCAAAAATTTTGGTGACTTCTGTCGGCCGAACATTCTAAGGAAAGTGCCATCTGATGAGGCAAACCAATCTGCGATATCTGATACTGCTTCCATTTCCCCACATGACATGCAAGGTGGATCTTCCTCAAATATAATCTTATACAATGGAACAAGGAAGTGATGAGTCAACTTCTCCATTACTCCTATATAGCTGCACTTTGAGAGCAACTTACAATAGACATGCATGATAGATTCTTGTGGTGTCCAAGTTCAACTCATGCCAGGGAATGAATTATGTGCACAGATTGCATCTAGTAGATATGAAGACATGTAAAATATAACTTTGCTACCCTTGGGAGGATTTAGGGTGTTAGCTACATGGATTGTCAACTATCGAGGCAACAAGTCTGATCAATTGACTGGTCTTCCTTCACTCACAACCTGGTTCAGAAAGAATTCCCACCCTCCAGGGAAGGTCTCAGTGCTTTGTTGACCATAGATTTTTCAACATAGGATTATCAACAACTGATAGGCCCTCCTGAGAGAATTTGTCTTGTATGTGTTGTTGGGTGTTTGATGTAACTTTGCTGGCTCTTTCACCCAACCTTTGACAATATCCTTTGTGCTCAAATAATTGTTGGTGGCATAAAAGTATGAATCCATGAGCGAATCTTGATCGAGATTTTCTAGTGCCATAAAAGAAGCAAGCCTCCATTCGTTGGTACTACTAAGAGTCATAGTCTTTGGATCTGTGTGAGATAGTATCAAGCTAATAACATCTCCACATGGCAATGATGGGTACCTGCATGCAATCTTATGTAGCCCTGATCATTGGATATTAACATACACCTATCGATCTTCCATATCTGCTTTAAAGGTTCTTACAGGGAATATTTCATTCACCTTCTTCCATGTGATATTTGATTCCTTCTCTACAAACAATTGAGTATACCAGTAGAATGGGAAGTAAACTGGCATACTATCAAGTGCCTTCCTAATGTTACTTTCAATGGTATCCTTTGAAGTAAATCTCTTGGGTTCCATGGTAACTAGGACTGATGAAGAGAAATGCTCAACACTTGCAATACCCGTGGGAGGAACATGCACTCATGGCAAGCATGAATTAGCGTCAAAAAATCAACTTACAAAGAAATATCAAGCACAACCAAAAGCACTGACTAGGAAAATTGCACATTTCTGGAGATGAGGGAGAGATTCTAGATGAGGGAACTACACATTGCACAGTCTCCACAACCAGTGATGCATCTTGAGGCTAGAAACTACAGAATGCATAGTCCATCCTGGGAAGAATGAGGGAGAGACTACACATTGTGCAGTGTCAATGGCCAAGGGTTAGGCTTGAGCCCTGGAACCATGAAATGTATATTTTGGCTAGCCAGGTAGTACACATTGCATAGTATTAGAGGCCAAGTAGGCATATTGAGCCTTGACTTGCGCAATGCCCAACTAGACAAGGAAAGCATTGACCAAGGGATGAGAAGATCTATCTAGTAAGGGTGAGGGAAACAAGCATATCTGAGTGATGGTGCAAGTTGAAGTGAATATCTAACTAAGTATGGATAGATCGGTGCAATAAAAGTGTGGAAGATCAACATGTAAAAGGAAAAACAAACATTCATGGAGAGTCGCCAAAACATGGACAACTAATGGGAAAAAACATGAAAACTAATGTGATGCTTGTAAAATGTGAATCACAGATTGAAACAAAACTTGTATAAGCTAATATACATTAAGATGCCAAAAACCATGAAAAGAAATAAGCAAAATAACACTCATAGAATCCAAATGACAAAAAATAATTGGAAAAGCGACAAAAGATGACAAAAGCAAAACTCACTTGGAAAAGCACCACAAACTCCATCGAAGGCTCTTTGATCTCCTTGGGAATGTAAAGCCACAATACAAAATGTATAAATGAGCTCTAGGAGCATACATTATATAGATCTAGACCAATTAGGGTTTATGACGTGCATGCCTAAAATCAAGGAAAAAATGACATTTGGCGGGATGTTCCCAAAATAGTAAGTGTGCCCCCTTCGGGAAACTAATTAGTAAATCCCTATTTTCTAGGGATGCTTTTTTATTTTTTTCCTTTTCACTTTTTTTCTTTTTCCGGAAACTTGCATGCACACTGCCAAGAAGGATTGCATAATCCTCGAGGACTGGGCAACTTCTTTACTCAATGCATTGTGTAGTTTCTAATCTTAGGGGATGCTTTGCGTAGTTTCCATCATCAAGGCTAGGCTGTCATCCAAAATTGTGCAGTTTTCATGCTCAAGGATGGCTCACCATGAAGAATTGCACAATTTTTGGAGGCAAGGCTGGTGTGCTTTTCAAGACTGTGCAATTTTTGGAGGTAAGCCCAACAATGCCGCAAGTTCAAGTCAAAAGTTATATTGTGTTTGAAATATATCAATCCAGGATCACTACATCACAAGAAAATCATGAAAAGATAAGTTTTTTTTTTTTATCATAACATGAATACTTGACGACAATAAAAGATAAGCTCTTGTAGACAAAAGGAAAGCTCCAAAATCAAAGCATAGGCAAAATTTTGGATGGTGGCTGTAAAAACTACAACAATATATCAATGATAAAAATATATATTATGAAGGTTGATCATAGTTACAAAATTCAACACTCCCTCTTAACTAGGGAGGTATTCATAATTTCTGTCGAGATGTTATCAAGTTGACAAATCCTATAAGGAAGGATCAAAATTAAGATAAACATCATCGTTAATATCATAATCACCAACATCAACATATTCATGGTTCACCATCAAACAACTATATACAATGTTTAGGTGAAATACCAGAGGTCTAATCAATGATAAAGAAGCTCACTCTAGAAAGAGATTTGAGCATGATACTGGGAGGCTCTTGCTCATTTGAGAAACCTCTAGGAATATTCTCCAACAAAGTTCAAACTGACACAGGGACTATAATTATGGCCTTTGTTTGGTCTGTAATCCTTTTTATAATTTGATTGATGTTTCAGAAGGCATATTTTTAACCTGTCATTATGACCTTGGTTAGAGAAGTTCTCCCTATGTCATTATGACTTTGGTTGGAAAAGTTCTCCATGTGTCATTATGAACTTAACTTCATTTGAAGTGAGATTCAAGGGTTTTTTTGAAAAATCAAGCCCTAAAGGTCAAATTCTTTTTCAGGGATGATTTTTCATCCATTGCTTTGGTACCATGTTGAGTTTTAGGGCATCCTCTAGACTGATAATTACTTAGGAATTTAGTTAAGTTACTCCATTTCTTGCTATATTTTCCATCATAAAGTAATTACGTAGAGGAACTTCAATAGTAAAAAAAAAATCCATAAGGATCATTAAGAGACAACCACATAAGAACAAAACATTTTGCACTGGGAAAACCCACACGGGGGAAAAAATAGAAAAATCCTTTCCTTATTGATTCAATTCAATAAGAGAGACATCAAAGTCAAGATTATAGACAAACTGACCAACAAGATGACAACCTCAACAATCCTCCAAGAATCCAGGTGAACCCTCCAAAACAATAGCTACAAATTTTGAACAAAGACTCAATCAAAGACTCTCTTTTCCATAGAAAGTTCATACTTCTCCACATAATTACATCACAAAATTTTTGTTCCAAGTATGGTCACACGTGGGAGAAAAATGTCTTCTTCTTTTGTCTTCGGTACTCATCTCCTTGATTTATTCACTTTAAGGAAGAAAAACATACTTGATATGATGATACACAAATTGATTCATAAGGGAGATCAAGTGTCCTTATATATATAATTTCTTTGGGGGCCAAATAGGTGCCTCTTTAGGGATAATCCGACTTGACAGGTAGTAGGGCCGAATTGGTCTTCTTGTGAATCCTTAAACCAAAGTTTAAAATTCAAATTTTCCTTTAGAGAAGGTCATGAAGAACATGCCTTCTAATTTTTCTTTCAACAAATACATAAATAATAAAATTTTGCTTTTATCATGAAGAACATGCTTTACATATAAATATATCAATGATAAATATATACATTATGAATATCGACCATATTTACAAAATTCAACAACTTGGACCCTCATCATGCAAAGCTTTCCTTCAGAAGGCCCTTTCTCTACTTTATTGTATTTTGGTGTCTGTACCTAATATCCCAGAGCATAAATACTTGAATATTGTTTGTTTATTTTTTGTCTTTATGTTATTTGTAGTGAGTTCTCTTTGCTCCTAGCCTACCTTAGAGTATTTGGTATTTTTTTATTTCCAATTTTCAAAAGTGGTTGATTAGCTAATTCGCTGATCTCGGAGGATTTGTGGGCTTTCTCTTATGAGTGTTGAGCCTTCACCTCGAAGGCATAGGCAAGATTATCTTGGTTATTTTGAACCAATTCATCTATATGCACCAGAATCAAACATCCCTCAAAGGGATCATCGTCAGAGGATGAAACCAAAAGATTAGGGTTTCCTTCATGACCTTGATGTTCATTATCCCAATCAGATTCTATTCTAGTTAGGATCTTCTGAGGATCAAGTTAAGGTTGAGGATATCTTAGATAATTTTGGGCTTTGTATAGATCCCCTCCTAGGGGACCATCCTTTCATTATATATTTTGTAGGTGCTTTGGTTCAAAGTGTTCCTATGAACTGCCCTTCTTTTGGTATTGCGAATGTAAATGGAACTAGATCAATTATTGAATATGTAGGTGTTCATATGATGCATTCTATAGTTAGTGGTGGGGGAACCTTCTCCTTCTCCATTATGTCTACTTCTACACCCATTTCAGTAGCTACTGGCTCTACCTCCACTCCTGGCTAAAGTGGGGGCACCCAACCTTCTGCTTAATTCAAAGGTTCCTTTTCTTTTAGGATGTCATGAATCAACATTTCCACATTCTTGTGTGTCTTTTCATCAACTGTTCCCTTGTTCATCCTTGCCATGACAATTTTTTCAGCGCCTTTGTAGGGATTTACCTTTGGAGGTGGACCTATACCCCCTTCAATCCCCTCTTTAAAAGTGGATCTTTTCCAATTCCCGATTTCTCTCCATACTTTAATCATTCCCAAGGACATTTGGGGAAGGATATTGGAGCTTTTCCATCTTTCAGTAGGTCAATGGTTGGTGTCCCTTTTTAGATGTTTGGTTAGTATGGGTTGGTCGCTTCCCTACTAGTAGTGTTTTGACAGACTTTATGCCTTTTCCAAATGTATGGAACCCTTATTAAAGGTTTCTCCTTCATATAGTATGATGACAAGGGGAAATACCTCTTTGACTCATGGTTCTACTATGAGTGGAGGGTTTCCTTTCTTTAGTCTGCACCTCAAGGTTTCAATTTTAACCTAGTATTTTCTACAACCCATATTAACTTGGTTCCAGTCAAAATCGAGTTTATTATTTTCATAATTACTGTTAATTAGGATTTTTAATTTTGGGGGATGGAACCTTATGGCTTAGACACGTTTTCCATTTTTGGTAACATTGAGTTTTCCAGATTTATTAAGGTTAACAAATGACCCTATTCACTATGATCCAAATTGGCCCAAGTCCCCACCAAACTTTCCTCAAACATTCCAAAATTTGAAGGAAAGTTCAGTGAGAATCTCGTTGACCATGTTATCACTTTTCACCTATTGATAATTAAATCAAGTTAATACTTCAATGCACCTTGACAGGGAACACAACTAAGTGCAATATATAATTGAAGGGGGCATTGTTTTCTAGGTTCAATGATTTGGCTATAATATTTATTAACCATTTTAAGTTTCTTGTGCAATATGATTCTGGGACTGAGCTCTTAGATAATTTAAAAAAATAAAAATCCACCCACAAATCTAACCACATTCAAGACTGGAGGAGAAAGAAGAGGATCATCAAAGCACAATTTCTTGATGCTTTTTTGCTTAAATGATTTTTGAAGTTACTACAACCACAATTTTGGAATTAAAATAAAAAAATATTATTTAAATTTAGATAAAATATTAAATAAAATAGATAAAATTAAAGAGGAAAGGGTGATGAATTACCTAGAAGTTGTGGAATCATATTTGTTGTCCTGTAACTCCTGGAATTCGTGACTGAATTTTGGAGGAAAAGGCAAGCTCAAAATCACTACAAAGTGTAAAAGAACAAATTGTGTGGTAAAAAATAAATTTACTATTTATAATAGGTTATTACCTACTTTTATATCTATTTCTTATATTTTTAATGTGTAAATTACTATTTTGACCTTTTTTCTAGTGTTTGGATGATATTTTTCAGGTGTTATGACGAAATTCCAATAATTTGCATTGTTTTCAGCCTTGGGATACCATAAAAATTGATCTATTGTGGTAGGTATTGTTTTTGAAATTGGCATATAGGTTAGGAATATGAAGTTGCATTCTTCATTTAAACCCTTTTTGCAATACCTAGCAATAAGATTGACCCCACTATTTTGTGACACTTAACCTTTCACTCTGTGCTTGTGTGTCGTAACTTAGTGGTAGAGCCTTCCTTACATCAACCTCCTAATTAGGCCTTCATTAGCCATTTGATTCCCATGTTGTGGTTATTTTTTAGGCTCGAGATTCCTCTTTAGTCTGGCCATGACTTTGCGTTGAAGTTTCATACTCCATCCTCACTCTTATTTTGAATTGTATCGTAGAGGATCCAAAATGTTGAGTCATACTATTGCATTGCATTTGATCACTTGTGATTTTGGCCTTATATTAGCTCCAATTTACTATCTTAGAAGCCCTTTTTGCTGTTATTATTTATGAAAGTTAAAGTCTTGCACTAATTTCCACTTGACACCCTTATCCTTAGAGGTAATATTCCCTAAGTGTCTGTATCCTGCATGATTTCCCCTACATTGAGCATAGGAATGTTACAAGCATTGTAACTATTTTGCTTGCATGTGACATTGGCTCCCTCTATTGTAATATAATAATTATTTTATTCTTCTTAGGTTTTTATAATTTGAAAAAGACAAAAAAAAATATTTCATAAAAAAGGGGATGGGAAGAGTTTCTTTCATTAATTTGGCAAAAGAGTCAATTGTGTCACCTTTGAACAAAGCACTATGTTATGAGTCTTGTCCTCATCGAGTTGGGACTTAGTATGACATTAAGAAGTTGAACCTTGTTTTAAAGTCAATACTCCTCTGGTTGGTTACTCTTCATATCATATGGAGAGTTTGATGGTGCCTCTTATGCCTTAGAATTATATAAATTTCATTTTGGTCCATGCTGCCTAAGTCACAAAATGTGTCATGCTTATGTGGAATTAAAACTCCATGTTAGTCATTTTGTGGTGTCTCTTGATTCATTATGTCAACCATACTTGTTTCTTCAATTCACTTTCAGTATCTAATCAACATCTCAGTCATATACTTGTGTTAGTGTACAAGGTCCCCATTGACTTCTTACTAGCGGGTTTGCTCTTGTCGACTTCAACAAATTGCTTTAAGAGTAGATCTAGAGTAGCAGATCAACCCTATTTTCATCATTTGTAGGTGGCCTTGTTCCCAACATCAGTTTTCATCATTGGTCTTTGACTAGGTGGTTTCCCTTGTGTTCGACACCAGCTCTCATTATTACACATTAGGATTCATGCAGTACCTTGGTTTCCATTTTACCCTATTGGTGGATTCATCGCCTTTGTCATTAGCTTTAATTATTGTTTGGTATTCAAATGGTATATTCTATGTGTTATTCCATTATGTGCATGTGAGGGACACAATCAATGATGGTATGTCAATTTTTCTAAGTCCTTCTACATTATTGTCCATCTGGTTACACTCATGTTGGTTGATGGGAGATGCCCTAGATGCCCTAATGCCCTCCTTCCATTAGATATTTTCCCATAAACACCAACTCATTTCTCTGGGAAAAATATATAGAGTACTTTTCATTACCTTGGGGTTTGCAGTCATTAGTGGCAGATTCCCTCACTATTGGCAGTGGTAAAACATCAATGTCCACTATTCTATGGATTATTTCAAGTGTTTGACTTCAACACATTTATTCACACTTGTTAAATTATCCTTTGGTATCGTAATTCCCATTAACACTATTGGTGGGTAGTCTTGTATTTGTTAATGGTATGTATCAATGAATGATAATCAAACAATTGCTTACATGGTTGACTTTAACTCATATATTCCCATATTGTAGAAATGTACCATCAATGGTCAGTTTTGGGGACCTCAGGTTGTGTTGGCATTCATATTCACTTGATAAATTATTTAGTTTCTGCCAATGTGGTGGCCTGGGTGCAAGCGATATAGACAATCGTGCAAATCCTGTTACAATTTCTTCTAAATCTGATGGAATTCCTTCCTCTTGCTCCACTGGTGCAGGCGATATAGAGAATCGTGCAAATCCTATTACAATTGCTTCTAAATTTGATGGAATTCCTTCCTCTTGCTCCACTGGAGTATCAATCATCTATTTCTAGACTGACTGTTCATAAGTCTTCTCTATACCAAAATGTCCTGCAAGTCCACCACTATGTTTCTCTTTGATTAAATTCTCCCGAAAAGGTGGTTTCTCTCATCGTCCTCGCTGCTACGTGGCACAATATGTATGGAATCAGAGCCAAAGGTGAAATATTGCTTACGGTCTTTTGTCTGCCCAAAATCCATTGCGGTTTCTATCAAACTTGCGATGTGATAACTATTGTGGACCCGATAGGTTATAAATCCTCTCCTGTAATGTTTTAGATCTGAATGTATCGGCACTTCAGACTTCGGTGGTTCAAAAGGCCAGTCCTTCTCCCCTTAAGCGTTGCAATGCGATAGTGTTCGCAGACCCGATATGGTTATCATCCACACTTAAGAAGATTTCAAGTCCGGATTCTCAATTCGGACTAAGTTTTTCACGGTTTTCCAGTGTGAATCAGAGTTTTCGCCTGCGGAACTAAAAATGCATAAAAAGGAATCAGGACATGTCAATTTGAAAGAAACACACTCCAACAAGCTTCAATCGAAGTATTAGTTGGAAAACAAGGCTGAACCACTATTATAAAGGCTTAAAAGAAAAATGTTGCACGAATCCAAATATACGCATAAATACTAGATTTAAACAGGGAAACAGGCGTTCCGATGCATAAGAAGGTTTTCAGAGATCACAATGTCTCTGGGATTGACCAATACACAGAGATGTCTACTCCTTTCTTCAACAATACGACATAAACACATTCGGTCAAAATCCCTTTACAATAGCATCCAAATTACATATATTTTGGTTCGTATTAACAACCAGATCCTAAAACAGAGGCTTAAATTTATTATAACTATCAGTTCTATGATACATCCTCCTCGAGAACCTCCACTATGCTAACTAATCCTATCCATTCAGTGAGGTATTCTCCTTGAGAACCTCCACTATGGTTTAACTAATCAACACTTATTACATCATGATTTATTCTTAGATTCTTCTCTATGCTAAACTAGAAAAACATGGAAATTGATGGCTAAAGGATCCCACTCCTTTGCTTGTAGATTTTTTTGTATTTTTGAAATAAGTTTGAAGTCTTTTCCCTCCAAGTCTGATGCTCCTGCATCAAACTCCTGAGGACAAAATTCTTCATGGGCTCCTATCCATGAGCTTTTCTACAGAAATGCCCAGCTTCTGTAGCATGCTTTCTGTTACCCAAGTAGCTTCAACAGTTGGTTGATCCTTCCATTTTACAAATTATTGAAAGTACTCCTGTCCTCTAGTTTCCTTGAACACTTTCTTGTCCAAAATCCTTTTTGGCTGTAACTCTTTTGTTGTAGGTAACTATTTTACCCAGTCAATTTCCTGTGTCTCCTGATCCTTTTCTGTATCATTTGCAGTTTCACATTCATACTTGTACAGGTCAGCAACATTGAAAATTGGAGATATTCCAACATCAGGGGGTAATTCAATTTCATATGCATTTGCAGAAAACTTCCTTGATACCCTGCATGGTCCAATTTTCTTGATCTTTAATTTGTTATACTCCATCTTTGGAAATATTTCCTTTCTAAGGTGTGCTAAAACCAAATCTCCAACTTCAAAGTTCACCTCTCTTCTTATCATGTCTGCTCTGGTTTTGTATTTGATGTTGCTATCCTGCAACTGTTGTTTCACTTGTTCATGTATTGCTTGCATTTCTGAAGCAAAATCTTCTCCCTCTGCACTTCTCATCTCATCTTTTCCCAAGTTTCTTAGCTCAGATACTCCTCTTGGATTGTCCTGTACTCCTGTTAGGCGAGTCATTATATGCATATTCAGATTGTGCCAACACTTGATCCCACTGTTTTGGTTTTTCTGCAGTAAGACTCCTTAAAAGATTGCCCAAACTCCTATTCACTACTTCAGTCTGTCCATCAATCTGTGGATGATAGGAAAAACTGAAACTCAGTTTAGTTCCCAACTTCTTCCATAATGTCCTCCAGAAATGTCCAACAAATTTGGAATCTCTGTGTGAGACAATGCTCTTAGAAAATCCATGCAATATTTCTATCTCCTTGAAAAACAAATTAGCAATGTGAGTAGCATCGCTGGTTTTATAACATGGAATAAAATGTGCCATTTTTGAAAATCTGTCCACTACAACAAAAATTGAATCATTCCCTCTTTGAGTCTTTGGTAAGCCCAAAACAAAATCCATACTTACCATATCCCAAGGCCTATCTGGAATTGGTAATGGAACATACAAACCTGTGTTTTGGCTTCTTCCCTTTGCATAATGACAAATTTTGCAAGTTTTCACATATTTTTCCACTTCAGATCTCATTTTTGGCCAAAAATAAAATCTTTTCAAATGTTCATAAGTCTTCTCTATACCAAAATGTCCCGCAAGTCCACCACTATGTTTCTCTTTGATTAAATTCTCCCTCATAGAACAGTTTGGTATGCACAGTTGATTTCTCTTAAACAACAATCCATATTCTAAGAAATAATCCAACCATTTATTCCTATCCATCAAAATAGGATTCTTACAAGCTTCAAATGCCCCTTTAAAATCTGGATTTGTCTCATATAATTCTTTAAGAAAATCAAAACCTAACACTTGAATTTGACTCTCTTGAAGTAATACATTTCTCCTACTTAAGGCATCTTCAACTTTGTTTGATTGGCCATTTATGTGTTTCAAGACAAAATGGAAACCTTGAAGATACTTTACCTATTTAGCATGTTTTTGGCTAAGCTTTGGCTGCTGCATAATATACTGTAGTGCATGGTTATCTGAATAAAGTATGAACTCCTTTGACATTAGATAATGTCTCCACTTCTTCAATGACTACACAACTGCATAGAACTCCTTATCATAAGAAGAATACTTCTTCTTTGAATCATTTAGCTTTTCGCTAAAATAAGCTATAGGTCTGTCTTCTTGACTTAAAACACCTCCAATAGCTTCTCCGCTGGCATCACACTTCACTTGGAAAGGCTTACTAAAATTAGGTACAACCAAAATAGGTTTTTCAGTGATTTTCTTCTTCAACAACTGAATTTTTTATTTTTTATTTATTTTTATTTATTTATTTATTTTTAATTTATTTTTTAAATTTATTTTATTTATTTATTTATTATTTATTATTTATTATTTATTTATTTTATTTATTTATTTATTTATTTATTTCTGCTTCAGCAATCCATCTAAATGGCTGTTTATTCTTCTTTATGGTCTCAATAATAGGAGCATTGATCTTACTAAAATTCCTTATGAATTTCCTATAAAAACTGGCAAGACCATGAAAACTTCTTACCTCAAAGACACTTTTAGGTGAAGGCCACTCCATGATTGCCTTTATCTTCTCTGGATCCATCTTCAACCCTTTAGCAGAAATAACAAAACCCAAATACACTAACTCTTCTTTCATGAATGAACACTTCTTCAAATTCAACAATAATTTCTCTTGCTTTAGCCTTTGTAAGACATAATTCAGAAGTCTTATGTGCTCCTCCTCAGACCTGCTATAAACTAATATATTGTCCAGATATACTATTACAAATTTACCAATAAATTTTTTTAAGAACTTCATTCATGAGTCTCATAAACGTACTTGGTGCATTTGATAAACCAAAAGGCATTACTCTCCACTCATACAATCCCTCATTTGTCTTAAAGGCAGTTTTCCACTCATCCCCTTATTCTTATTTGATGATACCCACTTTTAAGATCTAGTTTTGTAAAATACTTTGCTCCACTCAAGAAATCCATTAAATCTTCAATTCTAGGTAAAGGAAATATGTACCTGATTGTGATTTTATTGATGGCTCTTGAATCAGTACACATTCTCGAGCCTCCATCTTTCTTTGCACTCAACAATGTTGGTACTGCACAAGGACTCAAGCTTTCTCTGATAAGTCCTTTTCAAGTAGTTCTTGAACCTTCTTCCTAACCTCTTCATTTTCTATAGGAGTCATTCTGTAAGCTACTTTGTTAGGTAGATTTGCTCCAGGAATCAAATCTATATGATGGCTGATTCTTCTAATGGGTGGAAACTCATTAGGTAAATCATCAACAATGATATCACAATAGTTGTCTAACATTTCTTGAATTTTAATGGGTAAATCAGAAACTTTAGTAGAAGTCATTATTACCTCGGGCTTGCAAATTACAACAAGATTTACCTCATTCTCTTCGATCTGCTGCAAGTATTCCTTTCCTCCTAGTAATATAGTCTTTGGACCAATCTTCTTTCCTGATGCATCTTCTTCTCCCATAGGCAGAAATGTATGATTGACACCATCCTTACCAAACTTGTAGGTGTTTCCTTTCCCATCATGCATAGCTCCTCTGTCATATTGCCAAGGTATTCCAAGCAATATGTGACACACATCCATTGGCATCACATCACATACAATTTTGTCCTTATATTTGCCCAATTGCAACTCCACTTCACACTGTTCATTCACTAACAACTGATGTCCCTTTTGTAACCATGACACCTTGTAAGGTGTTGGATGTTTCATTGTCTTCAACTTCAATTTCTCCACCACTTCTGTAGAGACTAAATTATCGGTGCTGCCACTATCAATGATCATATGACAAAATTTCCCTTGAATCTTACACACTGTTCTAAACAAGGTCTTTCTTTGTGATGGTTCAAATATCTCCTTTGCTGGCTTGAGTCACTGCAGTAGCTGTTGCTTCTCCCTCAACTTGAGCAACAATTGCATTCCTCTGACTTGTTCCTGCATTTTCTGGGCACTCAAAAGCTCTGTGTCCCAGTTTGTTACATCGATAACATCTTACTTCTCTTCCTCTTCCTCTGCCTCCTCTTCCTCTAGAAAAACTCCCTCTACCATTTACATCGCCTCCTGTGGTTGCATGCTAGTTTGAGCTACTGCTAGCTCCATCTTCAGGTGCTGTAGATCTTCCTCTACCACCTTGACTTCCCTTTCCTCGGAAAGTACCTCTCCCTCTGGCAGACTGCTTCCTTATGAGTTTTTCTTCAACTTTCAGTACCATCTGATAAGCTTCCTCTACTATTTTAGGAGATAGTATACTAATCTCATCTTGAATGTCCATCCTAAGACCATTCACATATCTAACCACCTTCTCATCTATATCCTGAGTTTGTCCAGCTCTTATGCTTACCTTATAGAATTCCTTTGTGTATTCTTTCACTGTCATACACCTCTGTCTAAGATTCTGCATCTGTCTGAACAAGGTTTGCTAATAATTAATTGGTAGAAACTTTCCTCTTAGCTTTGCTACCATCCTGTTCCAATTTCTGATTGGTTGCTTGCGAAGGCTCTTTCTTTCTACCTGCACTCCATCCCACCAAAGTGCTGCATGTCCTTTTAGCTTGGTGACAACAAACTTTACTTTTTTCTCATCTTTTGTTTCTTCATAGTCAAAGAATTTCTCCATGCCATTAATCCAGTTTATCAATTCTTCTGGATTCAATCCTCCTTCATATATTGAAACCTCAGTCTTTGGCCTAGCTGTGGATCTCAACACTGATTGGAAGAACCTGATCTTAGGAGTAACTGCTATAGTTTCCTCCTATCCTTTCGCTTCAACCTTAGGCTCACTAACATCTCCATCATCTATATTTCTCCCTGCTATTAATGCTTCCATTCTAGCCTGCATCTGTTGCATAGCTTCCATCACTTCAGCATTTGCAACTGGCTGTCCTCTTCTACCACGTCCTCTTCCAACTCTGAAAGCCATATTAACTTTCCTTCTCTTGCCTATGAGATTCAATTCGGTGTCAACAGGTTGCTCTGATACCACTAATGGTGGCCTGGGTGTAGGCGATATAGAAAATCGTGCAAATCCTATTACAATTTCTTCTAAATCTAATGGAATTCCTTCTTCTTGCTCCACTGGAGTATTACTCATCTATTTCTAGACTAACTATTCATAAATTTCCCTTTTCGGCCACTATCACCACTCTTTTCTCCTTAATCGCCCAAAGCCTTGTTATCGGAAACAATTTACACAACAAAGCCTCTTTTCCACTATCGGAATTGTAATTCCATAGGAATTACGAATTACACTATCAGCGGGGCTTTTGAATGGAATTAACGCAACTGTGCATGAAATACACCATCGGCGGCTTCAAATGGATGTACTGCGATTATTCATGAAAATACACCATTGACGCTTTAATTACACTATCGGTGGGTTATTCTATGAGAAATGGACCCGAAGGTAATATAAACCATGGCTTAATGAAGCTTGAGATCTGCCTTCTAAACCCATTACACCTCTTCACCGTTGATCTCTTTAAGATCCAAAAATCTCAATGCTCCCTGACCTTTGAACTTCCTCCACGCCTGTGTACCATCAATCTTGTTCCGCAAGATCTAACGATTCATATGCATATTGGCCGACAGATCTGCGCACTCCAAATCCACCCGAAAAGGTGGTTTCTCTCTCCATCCTCACTGTTACGTGGCACAAGATGTATGGAATCAGAGCCGAAGGTGAAATACCCCTTATAGTCTTTTGTTCGCTCGAAATCCGCCACGGTTTCTATCAAACTTGCAATGCGATAACTATCGCGGACCCGATAGGTTATAAATCCTCTCCTATAGTGTTTCAGATCCGAATTTATTGGCACTTCGGACTTTAGTGGTTGAAAAGGCCAATCCTTCTCCCCTCAAGTGTTGCGATGCGATAGTTTTCACGGACCCAATATGGTTATCTGCCACACTTAAGAAGATTTCAAGTCCAGATTCTCAATTTGGACTAATTTTTTCACAGTTTTCCAGTGTAAACCAGAGTTTTCGCCTGCGGAACTAAAAATGCATAAAAAGGAAATAGGGCACGTTGATGTGAAAGAAACACACTCCAATAGGCTTCAATCGAAATATTAGTTGGAAAACAAGGCCGAACCACTTTTATAAAGGCTTAAAAGAAAAACGTTGCGCAAAGCCAAATATACGCATAAATACCAGATTTAAACATGCAAATAGGCATTCAGATGCATAAGAAGGTTTTCAGAGATCACAATGTCTCTGGGATCGACCAGTACACGGAGATGTCTGCTCCTTTCTTCCGCAATAGGAAATAAACACATTCGGTCAAAATCCCTTTACAATAGCATCCAAATTACATATATACTAGTTCGTATTAACAACCAGATCCTAAAACAAAGGCTTAAATTTATTATAACTATCAGTTCTACGAGACATCCTCCTCGAGAACCTCCACTATGCTAACTAATCCTATCTGTTCAGTGAGGTATTCTCCTCGAGAACCTCTACTATAGTTTAACTAATCAACGCTTATTACATCATGATTTATTCCTAGATTCTATCTCTATGCTAAACTAGAAAAACATGGAAATTGATGGCTAAAGGATTCCACTCCTTTTCTTGTATATTTTTTTGTATTTTTGAAATAAATTTGAAGTCTTTTCCCTCCAAGTCTCATGCTCTTCCATCATAATGAAATCCTTTTCTATATGCTTCCTTCAATTTCAACAATATCTTATATGTTGGTACCTGAGCTTTTGGACAATACCACTCCTTTATATATGACTTTGGTACTTCAATAGAGGATAATTGTGCACTTCACTTTGTTCTAGAAATCCTCTTTTATGATAGGACGACATAGCTACGATGTGTATTATTCACGACTATGATCTAATTTTATATCCACTATGTATTCTTATGATCATCATTGTCATGCTTTATATACATCATCATGGATCGTCAATGTAGTTGATTGTTGGCTATGATTTTTTCCTTTAAGCATAGGTATGCCTCCCTTAGATATGGGTTTTATTTGTGGTTCTTACTATAGTTATTGATTGGTCCTAGTTTTGGTGAGATCCTCTTGGGCCTTCTTGATGCATCCTCTCATATATACATAATGTATATCGACCATCAAAATCCCTTCTAACCTCATAGATTAGGGGGCATATGTTATAACATACTTTTCCTCAGTTATCACTAGAGGCATTTATTAGCCAAGTCAACATCCCTTCCCATTGCAGAACTAGGTTTAAAACTTTTTCCCAAATTATATATGCAAGCTTCTCACATGAAATTCTATGCATGTGACAATCCTAAAGAAACTTGCATATGGCTCAATATTGTAAAAATATAAAAATGTGATTTTTTGGGTGAGGTTTATGGGTTACATTGTAAACGTAACTAGAGGATCTTGTGGCATAACCACCCAAACCAATATATGGTGGTATAAATACATGCTTTTGGTGGCCCTCATAGGCATCATTAGCCTTCATATCATTACTATAAAAAAATTTCCCCAGATTAGGTATGATATTCCCATTCTTTTAAGAACTCCACTATCTCCAATAAACTCTTGTTTCCATGTTGTGATGTTGATTGATTCATATATTGCATCTATATATCTTCTATTGGAGGAGGATACCTTCAATGGCTTAGGAAAGGAGGATCCAGAAGAAGGTTTCACTTGGTGTTGCTAGTTGGGATCAACAAATCATGTAACTACCTATCTATTATTGTTGTCAATAAAAGAAACTCATATTATGCCCCAATTACATTGTATATGTTTCATGTTGTGAATATGTCATAGAATTGTTTATGGAATAACTTGTCATATATACTTGTATACGTTGTATTTTTTTGTTCAACTATGTGTTTCTTTGTTGGTGTTGCAGGTTTGTATCTCTGGAGTGAGAACAAGGTTTAGACCCTAGGGATCAATATCAAACATAGGACCCACCTATGAGTCAACATTCCCTTTTTGTGAATTTTATGCAATTTATATGATATTTTGAGTGTTCTTTGTTATTTTCTATTTCTGCTTTGTTGGGACTATCAACCCTACCCTCAGGGGTTTCACCCCATAAGAGGTATATCTCCATAACTATAGCAAACTAGAATCTAAATTTTCTAGTATATGTACTTAAATATCTCTCCTCAATCATCTCAAAATTTTATGGTCAGAAGTTTCCAAAAAATATATTTATGTTGAAAATTCCATAATGGTTCATTCAGAGTAGAAAAACCCTAGGTTCATATGCTCTGATACCAAATGTTATGAACCATACACCTTAAAAATGATCAAATTTAAATGAATACAATACACTTTGAGGGTGTAACCTCCTTTCACAATGTAAACAATACAAGATAAGAAATGGTGGTCCAAGGCTAGGTATCCTTAGTATATGTATTTAGGAGAGAAAGGGTGCAGTTATAATGAAAAGGTACAATGAAATATTTTGGCCTACATAAGAATATAAGAATATAATTGCAATAACTCAATATACATGGATTGACAAGGGGTTTTAGAGTTAGCATGGGACTTATCTAGGGCTTAGCATTTAGCCTCTATATCTACCATGCTATCGTGAGATCATAACCCTTATACTCTTGTCCTTGTTTCTTCATAATCTATGATGTATTTTATTAATATATTTAGAACCATTTACATAGATGAGTTCTCTAGCCTTTAATCATGTACAAGTATACCTATTGCATATCATCTTCATTAAATCCATAATTTCAAGAAACAACTTTGCCAATCACCCATGCACCCAACTCAACTTTTGAATTGTAATTCAACCTTCTCTTCAACCCATCTAGCTTGATAACTACAATCAAGGATTTGATACCAATCTATGATATACATTATGCCCAGGGACAACTAAAAATTTGCTTCTTGGAAAAATATGACTTTGATACACTTCTTTAAAACCAAAAAAATAAAGAAAAAATGCATGGCATTCCAGAACTCATGAAAATTACAAGAAATTGATTAAATATGTAGTGCAAATATCTATTAATATACACAACATATAAAATTTATATAACAATTAAAATAACAGTGTGGAATATAAATAAACAAGACATAAAAATAATTTCTCTTTTAATGAGAGATTCATCAACTTGATATAGACATTGGATTTTCCACCAATTGTGGGCTCTGTTGCACATTCACTCTCTACAATAGGCCATCCATGAGCTTAGGCTATGATCACAAGGATGGGTTCCTAAGGTAACTCTATAACTCATACAGAATTAGCTCATAAGCTCTTTCTACTCACAAAAATATACAATAGTCATAATTTCTAAGGTTACTCAACTAATAATATGATAATATCAACTTCCAACTCTCTTTATTTTTCAACTTACATATCCCAAGAAAAATAATCCCTTTCTTTCCAATGCACTCCCTCAAGCTATTCCATTTCCCTCTAGGGATTCAATGCAACTAGTCAAGAAATATCAACGTGAAAAGCTCTTGAAACTCTCAACCATGGAAAAATTCATCAACTATGCCATTGCATGCATACACTCTAGACATCCTTTCTAGCCAAAATAATAACAAGTATTAACATACAACCAACGCTAATGGACCTCAACAATAGAATTCTTCTCCTCTCCCCGAGAAGCAAGATGACCAGAAGTGGGTTGTTTCATGATGGATGCTTCCATTAATTTGAGAGAAGAGAGAATAGATGTTTCAGTGAAACTCCAACTGTTAGAACAAATAAGGGATCAATTTCCTTATTAGTGAGATGGGGATTGGTCACTTACTTTAGGGAAACTATTATTTTTTATCATAATTAGAATAATGAATGAGGAACCCCCAAACCACTAGAAAGGTAAGTTTAAATATACATGCTCTCAAACTGACACATGGATTTCCGAAAAAGCTCACATACCTACCTTTTTCTCAACTAATTCAAACATGGGTATAATAGAATATAAATAAAAGGTTTAGTCTCTCTAGATACCCTCCTCTCCTAGAATCATATCCCCCATAGTCTTTTCCTTATTTTTTTGTTTTGTTTTTGCAGCAGGTGATGTATTTTATTAATAGTATCTAGAACCATTCACATAGCTAGGCTCTCTAGCCTTTCATCATGTACAAACATACATTGTTAAATGAGAGACACAACTAGGCTATTACATCACCCTCCCCCTTATTTTATCACTTTCCTCAATTATCAACACCATGTGGATGTACGTATATACAAATTTATATCAAATATTCAAAATAGATGTGGGTATGCCTCCCACATAATATCTTCATAAAATCCATACTTTCAAGAAACAACTATGCCAACAATTGATGCAATCAACTTGGATTTTGCACTATAATTCAACCTATTGTTTGATCCTTACAACCCTACCACTACAACCAAAGTTATGATACCAATATGTGATGTACTCCTATGCCCAAGTACAATTGAAAATTCAATTCTTGGTAGAATTATGACTTTTGATACCGTTGTTTAAAATGAAGAAAATAAAGAAACCATGCATGACATTCAAGAACTCATGGAAATTCAAATAAATGTAACTAAGTATGTAGTGAAAATATTCATTAACGCATACAACATATAAAATATAGATAACAAGTAAATAACACATCGAAATATGGATACATAAGACCCATAAAGAAATTATCTTTTAATCAAATATTCACCAACTCACTATAGGCATTAGACATTCTACTCAGATATCTTGCACATTCACCCTTTACAAAAATATACTCTCAAGCTTAAGCTATGATTCCATAAGGATAGGTGGCTAGGAAAACTTTAAAACTCAAAGATAATTATCCTACAAGATTTATCTACTCAAACAAATATACGATAAACACAACTACCAGGTTTACTCAACCAATCCGAAAATCTCAACTTCTAAGACTCTCTCTCCACCCCATACAACGCAAATAAAGAAATACCCTTCTTTGTAATATTTCCCCTCAATCTATTCCATTTCCCTCCAGGGCTCCAATTCTACTAGTTAGGAAATCACAATGATAGAAGCTCCTAAAAATCTCAACTATGGATAGATTCACTAGTTATGCCAATTCATACATGAACTATAGGCATCCTCGCAGGTTAGAATAATAATGAGCATTAACATACAACCAACAACAATGCCTCTTAGAAATGTAATTCTCCTTCTCCCTCCCAAGAAGCAATAAAAACAAAAATGAATGAGAATAATAACTGATGAACCACTAAACCACAGAAAGGTAATGTTAAATATGCATGCTCTCAAAATGACACAAGGCTTCCCCAAAAATCTCACATACCCATCTTTTTCTCAACAATATCAAATATGGGTGTAGTAAAATATAAATAAAAGATTTCACCTCTCTATCTATCCTCATCTTGTGAGACCATAGCTCATATACTATTGTCCTTATCCATTTGCAATTAGTGATGTATTGTATCAACAATATTTAGAACCATTTACCTAGATAATCCAACATTTCATTTTGTACAAATATACATTGTTAAACCAAGGTTAAAACCATGTTGTTACACCCCCCTCCCCCTTATTTCAACATTGTCTCAAGTTCTCAACACCATTTACGTGTACATATATACAAATTTATCAAAAAATTAAAACAAATGTGGGTATGGCTCTCACATAGCATCTTCATAAAAGCCATAGTTTCAAGAAATAACTATGCCAACCATTGGTGCACCCAACTTAGTTTATGTAGTGTAATTTGATTTGCTCCTTGGAAAATATAGTCTAAGCATTGCAATTGAACCTTTCATACTAACTTGTTACATACCTCCATGCCCAGGTATAATTGAAAGTTTGATTCTTTGCAAAATTTTGAAATCTAATACCATTATTTAAAATCAAGAGAATAGATAAGCCATGCATGGCATTCCATAACTCATGCAAATGCTAAAAGTTATAATTAAATATGTATTTCAAATATTCATCAACATACACAACATATAAATATAGAAAATAACTAAAATAACCCCATGGAACATAATTACATGGGGCATAAAAGGAACTTATCTCTTAATGACAGATTCACCAAATGAATGTAGATGTTGGATTTTCCATCAAATCATGGGCTGTGTTGTACATTCACTCTCTACAATAGGTCATCCCCAAGTTGAGGCTATGATTCCACAAGGATGAGTGCCTAGGACAACTCTATAACTCACAAATATTCAGTTCAAAAGGTTTTTTTTCTCACTAAAACGTACAAAATTCACAATGGCTAATGTTACTCAACTAGTCACATGACAATCTCAACTTGGCAAGTATATTTTCCCTTCAACCTACATAGCCCAAGGAAAGGAATCCCTTTCTCTGCAATGTGATCCCTTGGGATATTCCATTTCCCTCTATGGATCCAATGCTACTAGTAAGAAAATATCAATGCTAGAAGCTCTCGAGACTCATTCATGGACAAATTCACTAGCTATGCCAATGCATACCTACACGCTAGGCATCTTCTCAAGCTGGAATAATAACAAGTAGTAACATATAATTTTAAGTAATGGATCTAAGCAATATAATTCCTTTTCTTCCCTCTAGAATCAAGAACACCAAAAGTGAATGAGAATAACAAATAGGAATTCTCAAACCACCAAAATGATAAGGTTAAATATGCATGATTTCAAAATGACACATGACCTGCCAAAAAATCTCACATACCCACCTTTTTCTCAATTAATTCAAATATGGGTATATAATGAAATAGAAATGAAATGTTTAGCTTCTCTATCTACCCTCCTCTCATGGGTCCATATCCCCCTATTCTCGTGTCCTCCTCTGTCCACAACCAATGATTTATTTTATTAATAATATTTAGAACCATTTACATATCTAAGTTCTCCAACGTTTCATCTTGTACATATATACATTATTAAAATAGGGTAAAAATCATAGTATTATATCCCCCTCCCACTTATTTTATCACTATCCTCAATGTTGAACACCATATAGATGTACATTTATACAAATTTATATCAAAAATTCAAAATAAATGCGGGTATTCCTCCCACATAGCATCTTCATAAATGCATAATTTCAAAAAACAACTATGCCAACTCCCAATGCACCAAAATTAACTTTTGCATTGTAATTCAAGCTACTATTCATACCATATAGCTCTAATGTTGCAAATAAAGCTTTGATATCAATTTTTGATGTACCCCCATGCTTGGGAATAATTGGAAATTCAATTCTTGGCAGAATTATAAATTCTAATACCATTGTTTAAAATTAAGAAAATAAAGAAACCATGCATGGCATTCTAGAAATCCTGCAAATGTCAAGAAAGGTAATGAAATATTCTATGCAAATATTCATTTCCATACACATCATATAAAACATAGATAACAATTAAATAACACAATAGGATATAAATACATAGCACACATACCACACTTATCTTTTAATGAAAGATTCAACAATTGACTACAAATGTCGAACTTTCTACACAATTGTAGGTCCTGTTGCACATGCACTCTCTACAGTAGGCCAACCTCAAGTTGAGGGTATGATTTCACAATGATTGTTGCACAGGCCAATTATATAACCCACAAATGGTCCACTAAAGATCTCTCTCTACTCACACAAATATTAAATACACATAACTACCAAGGATACACAACTAGTCTCATGACAACCTCAATGTCCAACTCTCTTTCCCATTCAACTTGCACAACCTAAAGTATGGAATCCATTTCTCTACTACAATCCCTCAACTTATTCTATTTCCCTCAAAGGATCTAGTGTTACTAGTGAGAAAATTGCAATGTTAGAAGCTCCCAAGATTCTCAGCCATGGATAGATTCATTAGCTATGCTAATGCATACATGCATTCTAGGAATCCTATCAAGCTATAATAATAAAAAGTATTAACTTACAACCAAAAACAATGGCTTTCAACAATAGAATTCTTACTCTCCCCCATCAAAGCAACAACACCAAAAGTGAATGAGAATAATGAATAAGTAACCCCAAAACCATGAAAAATCTAATGTTAATTATGCATGATCTTAAAATTACTTGTAACTTCCCCAAGAATCTCACATACCCACCTTTTTCTGAACTAACTCAAATATGGGTATTATAAAATATAAATAAAAGGTTTAGCCTCTCTAGCTATCCTCTTCTTGTGGGATCATAATGTTGGATTAACAATTATACTGAGAGGGGGGTGGGGTTGAATTACTATACTAATTTTTTATTCTATTCAAAACATTCATTCATAAAATAATACACTAGTCACGTAAGAGCACTGGACACAGGATATACATGGAAACCCATTATGAGAAAACCAAAAATCTTCTTTTAATTATTTGATTAAAGAAAGCACCAACCTACTGTTACAATATTTGTAGGAACCAACCTATAAGAGACACCAATCCCCTCATATTTTCAAGCATAAACTTGTAGGAGAAACCAATCCCCTCATATTTGCAAGAACTAACTTGTAGGAGACACCAATCCTCTCAACTTTGCAAGCACCAACTCATAGGAGACACTAATCCCCTTTGGATCTGCTTATCCAATTCATTTTACCTTCTAGATATTTGTTTCATCACGTTTTTGGACCAGATCCATAAAAAAATTCTTCAATTCTTGCACAAAAACAATCTTTAATCCACATCTCCTTCCTTTCTTTCCTTTCTAAACAACAATATTCTTTTTTTGGTTCAATGGTAGTCTTATCTCACGCTACACATCACAATGCTCTATTCTACACACTCTTTGTTGGCCCAAGTATTACACTTATCTTTTGCTTATGCTTTGTTCACATATGTGCTTTATCAGATCTACCAATACACCCTCTTTGTGATTTTGGTTTTGTCTCATACTAGACCATATCTCTATATTTCTTGACTATTGAAAATTGATAGCTTCACTCAGAATTTCATTGGGAAAATCATAAAGAAAATTCATTTTTTTTTTTTAAAGTTTGACCAAGTCGGCCCTAAGGAAGTCAAGTTGGCCCACATGTGTGAAAAGGCTCCTCCAAAACCACATATAAATAAGACATTGTTGGAGGTCATTTTGGCACATCACATCAAACACATTCATTTGAAATTTGTAGAGCCTAATCCACCCGTGCGAAGGAGCTAGGAGTCTTTTTTTGACATGCATTGAATTGCAATTTCTCTCCCTTTTGACTTGCATTAACTTGAGAAATTTGACTCTATTTTGACCGAGATATTTGGAGTGTTTTGGGAGGGCTAATATTCCAGGAATTTTTGACTTTGTTGACGACATATTTATCTTTTTTTTTGGGCACGTTGACTGAGGTTGACCGCAGGATTTAACTAGGGTTTGACTGTAGATTTAATTTGACATTTGACTACAAATTGCATGAGACTTTGACTCTATTTGACCAAATTTTTACTAAGGAAGGAAGTTTGAATCTTTGATTGGAATATTCACTCTATGTTGACCAAAATTATGCACGTTGACTACAAGGTTGACTGTTGACCTTGACTGAGAGTTTCAAGGACTATTTAACTATGGTTGATTGAGCTTACAAAGGAAAAAATTCAACCCTTTGTTGTAGATTGTGATCATTGACCAAAGTTGACTTTCTCTCTCTCATTTGATTGGTTTTGACTTGGAAAGTAAAAGCTTTGAATTTGACTGATTTATGGATGTACTATTGGAATATGTATCTCAAGTTGAACATTGATTGACTAATAAGAATAAGTCTGATTCTGGGTTTTTCCCTTTGTGGGGTTTTGCCCAGGTCTTTGACCAAAAATATTTGTGTCTCATTGTGCTTGGTTGTCTTCTCTTATGCATTACTGTTTACTATTCTATCTATAATTGCTTCAATGTTATTGGGGTGAATGAAATTGAATGTTATATTGTTTAAGTGGTTATAAAAACATAGAACATTTGAAAAATTAACATGGTATTAGAGCTGAGTGGAGAATAGCCATTGGAGAGCACAAAACATCCCTTTGAGACACTTCTCTTGCTCAACTCTCTTGGACAAGATGTCTTCCTCCTACTTCAAGATTGAAGAGAAGTTGAATGATGCCTCCAACTTTACAACATGGAAGGATATATTAGATATTACTCTTAGCAAGAATGATGTGATGGAGCATGTAGAGGGAAAGGTAGCTGAACCTCCTAATAATTCCAATGCCAATGTAAAATCCAAGTACAAGAAAGATGAGATCAAGGCTAAGAAGATCACCATTGATTCTCTCAGATATCATCTCATCATTTATGTGTCTAAGATGAATATGTCAAAGGAGATGTATGAAAAATAAATTGGGATGTATGAGGTTATCAATATCATCCACATCATTTCTTTGAAGAGTCAACTCTGTGACATTAACAAGAACAAGTCTGAATCTATAACAGACTACTTCACGAGAATCTCTCAAATAAGAGACAAAATTCTTTTCATTGGAGAATCATACTTGATAGAGAGATTTTGTAGATGACTGTTGGTGGACTCCCCATGTCTTAGGAGACATTAGTTGTTGAATGGTGTTGTCATTGATGCCAACATTGATTTTTGAAAGCTCTTAATATTTTCCCGGAATACATTAGTTGGAAGCTCCAAATAAAAAGCAACCCCACTTTCATTGATCAACATGACAAGGAAGATCAACTTGGTTAGGCTCAAGATCATCATCAGTTGATTTTCCTTGTCATACTGATTCCAACAGTATGTGCCACATTGTGGGACTCCCTACAGTTTGATAGATGTGCCCAATTTAAGTTGGTGCACCCACCGTGTGGTAAAAAACCCAAACAATTGATGATGTAGCCACATATTCATTAAGAGGCTAAATAATTGTTGAAAGGGTTAAGTTAGGTTAAATTTAATATTTTGAAAATTTATTAATATATATAACGTCATGGCCCAAAAATAAGTGGGAAAATTTTGGCTCCATGACAATTTAAATTATTGCCTCCCTCCAATTGCCTAAATCAACCTCCAAATTTCTGGCTCCAAAAATTATTTTAAAATTAAAATTTGAAACTGGCTCCCTCCCATTTTTAAGTTGGCTTGGATCTTCAAGGAATCCCCTCGGTCACTATAAATTCTCATTCATTTTCGCTCAAATTATCAACCTTGTGCACTGATCTAATATATCTTCTGTGATTTTTGGTTGAAACCTTGAGTTGTCATAGAAGCAGGTCATAGATTGGTAATGTTTATGGGCTTAAATTTTTGTCATTGTTATTGGCTAGGGTTCATTTTTAATTGAGGGCATCCGAACCTTCTTGAATAATTTTCTAAAGATTGTGACTTATGGGCTATACAAATATTGTTGACATGTTAAACAAAAAGGGAGAATTTCTTTTTCACATTGAAAATTTTAAGTTGGTGTTTTTGTTCGGTGCAATTCAATGGTGGAATCCTATGAACTATATATAAATATATATATATATATATATATATATATATATCTATATCTATGTATGTATGTATGTATGTATGTATGTATGTATGTATGTACGTATGTATGTATGTATGTATGTATGTATATATGTATGTATGTATGTATGTATGTATGTATGTATGTATGTATGTATGTATAGAAGTCAAGGTCGTGTAGAGCGTTGAAGGGTTTTGTCACTAGAGTAGAGGAGTTAGGTCCGTGAAAAAAGCTAACATGCCGTAAAGGTAAAACACACTGCTTCCTATTCAATATGGCAGCATGCACAAGGTGAAAGTTTATTATCAGTGAAACCCAAGAATGAATGAATGATTTTAATGACATCCATCAGGCTAGGCAACCTAAGGGACCCATAGAATAAAAACCTTAACTTGTCTTCATATTCCTTTCGATGCGGAATCTTTTGCTATGAGTCTTGACTAGAAGGCTAGCAATCTGATTGATCTTATCTTTGTCAAATAGATGGTGCATGTTGTCAACCTTTAGATTGTTTTCATATTGAATGCAAATATCATTATATGTTGTACACTCCATGAAAAAGTGCCATTCCATCTCCACCACACCCTTATTGCAGAAAATGCAAATTTTCTCTTCCCAAACTTCCTTGGGGATCTTCCACCTGCTAGTCTCACATCTATGGTGATGTGACTCTATCCTCAAATGTGCCACTAGCACCCTTGATTTTCCTTTAATAGCCACTCCTAAATGTGTTTTCTCACCATGGTCACAATTTGGATTGAAATCTTTGATGTAGTGTGCTTTTTTACGTCCATTGTGATTGGTCCACATGTTAGTCCTAAATTTTTCCATCACAATTTTTTATTTATTTCTTCGTTGGTGCTAGGGCATTCATGCAACTTGATATTGCACTTACTCAACCAATTTTTATTTTTCTTCATCCAAGTTTTCTTCCTATGATCTAATCCTTCTTCCATAGTTATCTTGGATAATAGAACCAAGACATGCAAATGTATAACCACTATATACATTATACTCATGGATAATAATTTGTGTAGCGAACTGACAAATCCTAGAGTTGACACAAGGTCAAGTTCGTTACCTTATTTTAGAAGATTAAAGTTCAACCCTTGATTATATATATGGTCATTTATGTTGTGGCATATGACTGTGTAATTGGTGTTAAACCATTGTTGCAAGTTCGTTTAGGCCATTTACTTTTATTTTCCCATTTTTTAAAAATAGTTCCCATTTACTTTTATTTTGATCTTGTAGAATGCTTCTAGATAACTATCATTTGTATAACATTTAATTTCACACAATTTATTATGGATTTTATGGTTTTTGAGAGCATTATTGATTCAAATTGAAAATTGGAAGATGCAATGAGATCATAATTGAAAAGCAAAGCTTGTTGGAATAATTATAGAGAATTTTTTTGGTGTCAGTGGTTACAAAGTTTGTAGAATTATGACAATGTTAATTGTTATTTTGAGATGATAGTTTGATGTAATTTGGGAAAAGTTGTTATGACAATGACCTTGATAGTGAGTGTTCATCTTGAGTAGGGATTGGTTAATGATAGTTATTGATACATATATGTTGAGCAAAAAATGCTAGGTTTTGATATTGATCTTCTTCTACATGTTAATCTAGGGTTTGCAAATATGTTGATTTTTTCCATATTGTTGTTAGGGTTTATAGTGCTTGAGCAGAAGTAAACTAACCGTTATTAAGCTAGGGCTTGATTTGTATAGAAGAAAATTGCATTGAGGCCAGGGTTTGCTAGTTACATATGTTGTTTGAGCAAGAGGTGATTGAATGATGAGCATATGTTGTAGTGCAGTTCCTTTTTGTATTGATATTGAGCAAAGAAATTTGATGATCTTATGATTGTTTTGCAGAAACAACAAATTGTTTTGATGTACACTGATGTTGAGCACAAGTGGATCTAGTCTAAAAATATATAAAACATGATTTGTTGGTTAATTAGGGTGGTAGAGTGGTGCTAGGGAAAGTTGGAGCCTACATAGGGCGTCAGAGCATCCTTCCAGTTGCAACTGGTAAACAGGGTGTTGGAGTATCCTCCTAGTTGCAACTAGTAAAAAGGTGTTGGAGCATCCTTCTAGTTGGAGCTTTTAAACCAAGGTGTTGGTGTATCCTTCCATTTGGAGCTGGTAAACCAAGGTGTATGAGTGTCCTTCAGGTTAGAGCCTCCTTCAGTTGGAGCTGAAAAAATTCGTGTAATTTTTTAAGACAAATATTAAGAAGTGTTTGGTGGTTTTTCTTCTAGAAGGGTTTCCATCCAAAAATCACTTATGTCTACTATCTTTGATATTATGCATTTTTGAATGGTGTTGATGATTGTTTATGTTTATTTGGTGATAATGATATTTAATACTCTGTAAATTTTAAATTAACTAACTAAAGAAAAATATTGATTCACCCTCCTCTCAATATTTCCAACAATTAGTATCAGAGCAGGTCCCTTCAATTGCATCTTAACATCTAGAAGGGAGATCTCAGGTGAATCAAGTTGGGAAAGTCAAAGAATCAAGATTCCAAGCACTCAAGAATCAAAGGAAGTTTCTAGTACTGCAACAATCTCCAAATTTGAAGATAATCAACTTGGTTATATAGTCCCTGAGTTCGATGACGCTAAAGATGAAATATGGGAAGCTAGAATGGAAGTCTATTTGAAAGCTCAAGGATACTATGTATGGCACTCTGTTGTCTTTCAAGATATATCTACTGACAAATCTAGAAGGTATATTATAAAATCCATGAATTCTATTCTTAGTGCTTTGCCAAATCCAATTAAGGCCAAAGTTGATCGATGCTCATTATCCAAAAGTATTTAGAAGAAACTTCATGATCTCTACTCAAGGAAGTATGTAAGTCAAGATGAAAACAATGATAATGATCATGATTCAAATAAAGAGGATTCTTAGGTCAAATAATCTAACAATGATGAAGAAGCAAATGGAGTAGTTGACATGAAGGAAAAATTGATCTGTGCCTTATGTGAGCTTAGCAAAGCAAGGAAGCAAAATCAAATATTTGAAGAAGAAGTCGCCTTTCTAAAAATCCAAGTGCTAGAAGTAGAAGAGAAAGATAAAGACCTAAAAAGCCAATTAGAGAAATCTGGTTAGAGGTACATAATTGAAGATGATAAAAAACAAAAGGAACTAGATGAATCTTTAACAAAAATTAACAAGCCCATAAAGGAAAATGAAAAGAAAAAGGAACAAATTCAAGATCTTAACAGAGTAACAATAAATGTCACTCTTCTAAAGCTACAAGTAAAGGAGGTAAAAGAAAGAAGAAAAGTATTAAAAATACAGTTTCAGGAAGATATTACTGACAAGAAAGATGTTGCCTTAACTGAAATAGACAAGCTTAGGAAGGAGAAATTTCTAGATGATGAAAGGAAGTATAATGACATGGCTAAATTGGAGATGAAGGAAAAAGATGTATGTGAAGTTCCATGTGAAGAAGGCACAAACTCCAAGAGACCAAAGAACAAGATTGATAACTGGATCCCTCAGAGGCCAAATCAAAATGAAGGGCAAAAGAAGGTTAAAAATGTTGCTGCTTCAAGAAGTAATCAACAAAAGGTTGTACCTCATCCAAAGAAGGATGACTTCAAAAGATCTTCAGGATAATACAACACATTCAGGTACCCTAGCATGTTTAATGGTTATTGTTTTTCATGTTCTAACTTCGGGCATATGGCTAGGGATTGAATAATGTATGCCATGTGTAATTATCAAAGATGTTATCAAAACCCTAGAAGCAAGTTTGTAGGATCACAATATAGGTTTCAAGATGACTTTGCTAGTAGAAATCATATGTCATTTGATTCCTCATTCAGGGCCAACATTGAATGTTACAAATTCCATAACTATGGGCATATAGCTCACGATTACAGGTACAAGATGGAATCCCCCATGAAAGACATCATAAATTTTGAACCTTGCAGCTATGAAGAAACAATGAAGGAACACATTTAAGGAGATTTCATGATAGAGGAATATTAGTCCATGAAAAATGATGTATTGGATGTTGTTCTGATACTTGAAAAGAAGTTTGTTGTGACTTCTAAGTGGATATACAAAATCAAACATGCAACAGATGGTAGCATTGAGAAGTTCAATGCAAGGTTTGTCGCTAGAGGATTCTCCCATAAATCGGGAGAATATTATGATGATATTTGCATCTATTTCCCAATACAATACCATCCGGTCTATAATTGCTCTTGATATTCATTAGGGTTGGAGTCTTCATCAGATGGATGTGAAGAAAACCTTTCTTCATGGCATAGTCAAGGAAGAAGTGTACCTGGAGAAACTATAGGGATTTGAAGAACATGACGTGGAAACATATCTCTGCAAATTGAAGAAATCCCTCTATGGATTAAAGCAATCTCCCAGGGCTTGGTATACTCAGATTGATGGATACCTCATGAGGATTGGATTCAATAGAAGCAATGTCAATTCAAACCTCTACGTCAAGGTTGTCCAAGGTATGCCTTTGATTTTTGTTTTATATATTGATGATTTTTTCATGACAAGAGTAGTGCCTCTGATCATCCAGTGTAAGAGGGAGCTTGCATTTGAATTTGAGATGAAATATCTTGTGTTGATGCACTATTTCCTGGGCTTAGAGGTGTGGCAAAGACTTAGAGAGATTTTCCTTAGCCAAGGAAAATATGTTGTCAAACTCTTAGAGATATTTGGGATGGTGGATTACAAATCCATGGCCACAATGATGGAGGCAAACTTCAAGGAGTTATGTGGTGAAGTTGAGAGACTAGATTTAGCAGATCCTTCTGTGTACCAGAAGCTAATTGGGGCTTTGATGTTTTTGGTCAACACAAGACCAAATATATGTTTTTCTATTAAGACCTTGATTTAGTTCATGGTAGAACCTTTGCATGCTCACTGCGTGGCCGCAAAACATGTGTTGAGATATCTACATGGGACAATCAATTATGGAGTGAGATATTCCTTTGATAATGATTTGATACTTCATGGATATACATATCAAGATTGGGCTGGGAGAATTATAACGAAAATAAGGGCGTTGTTTTAGCTTAGGATCTGCCATGATTTCCTAGATGAGAATGAAGAAAAAATTTGTGGCTCTCAGTACAACTGAGGCATAGTATATTACAGCTAGTATGCCTAATTGTGAGGCAGTGTGGTGGTGGAAGCTCTTTGCAGAGTTGTTTGATAATGTGCCTGATACGACTGTGATTACTGTGACAATCAAAGTGGGATAATATTTTCATAGAATCTAGTATTCCATGACAGGTCGAATCACATCAAGATCAAGTACCACTACATCAGAGATATAGTACAGAGAGGAGCAATGAGGCTCCAACACATCTTGATAGATGAGCAGGTTGTAAACATTCTCACCAAGTATTTTCCAAAAGAAAAGTTCTTATTATTTAGAGAGAAACTTGGAGTATAGGAGAATATTTCCCTTCATGAGAGGGAACATTGCTGATTGAGAACATTGAGCATATGCTCTTTCCCCAGTCTTTCAACCAACAATGGACTTGGTGGGGGGGATGAGCAGTGAGGCTTTTAGGTGTGAGGGTACTACTTGAAGCCATGTAATTGGTTGAGTGAATACCCTAGTATGCATCCTACCTGCAAGCCACCTTCATGTCTTTATAGACCAAGGGCCATAATAATATGGTTAAGCATTTCGATATTGCCACCAATCTGGCCAGTGAGTGAGGAGATTTAGGTGTGTGTGGTCTTTACCAAGTTGGACGTGACTTCCATGGACTTGGTTAAGGTAAATTGATCTCCATAAGTATTGGATGCAAGTGTTCTACCACTTGATCATTGAGGATCAAGTTGGGTGGGGATCAATAAATGGACATAGGGTGCGTGTGATCTTTACCAAGGTCATTTATGACAACCATGGACTTGGTTGTGGTAAATCAACCTACCCTATTATCAGTGTGGATCATTCTTATTCTTCTATGTATCAAGTCATCATTGTTCAATTGAGATGAGATGATATGTACTTCTCTTATGCTGAGACATGTAAATATGAGATGAGACTCTTGACATAGTTGAAATTCATCCTTAGCTGAGAGTAATGTTGAAAATTGGTAGCTTCGGTCAGAATTTCATTGGGAAAATCATGAAGAGAATTCATATTTATTTATTTATTTATTTATTTTTAAGTTTGACCAAGTTATCCCTAAGGAAGCCAAATCAATTCACATGTGTGAAAATTCCTAATGAAATTGAATGATATATTGCTTAAGTGATTATAACAACATAAAACATGTGAAAAATTAACATCCACTACTCTCACATAGTTTACAAATCCACTTTACTCTTGTGCTCTCCTTACACATGTGCTCACCTCACTAATAATTTCTAATGGAATATATGCTCTTTCATATTATTTTATTTCTAGACCACTTATCTTAAAAATTAATCACACACACACACACACACACACACACACACACACACACACACACACACACACACACATTATTCTCCTTTAGGTATTTCTCAACGCCTTTTCTTACTTGGGCATTTTTTCCCTTAATGTTGCGAGATCATGACTTGTGACCGAGTCCTCAATGGAACCTTGACTGCTGGAACCATGAACTTTCAAAATTGTATTTCTTACTTTTCACTGCAATGGACGATTATTTCCCCCATCACATTGGGATACTCTACTTCTCTTTAATCACAGTTCCCTAATAATTGTAAATTGACAAGATCTTCTCATCAGCCATGCCATATATTCTTGATGAAAACCTCCCCATCACACCAAGACTACTCACACTAGACAACTATTATAGAATGTTTGTTTTGACATCTGGTCACTTTGGCAGCTTGGTAAGGGCTCCACTGGGGGTGGTCCTCCATAATTTCTACTTTTGCCACAAATCCTTGTTCCTAAACTATTTTGGACAAACCAAAATACACACAAAACCTTCACTGAAAAAAATACCTTGGTGCAATCTCGAGACCTCAAAGACTGCTACGTCAATACACCGTGGACAAATCAAGACTTGCCACATGGTCCTCTTCCAAAATCATATTTTCCCCATCATACCTACCACATCACACTAGATGCTGACTCTAATTTCATACATAAAATTGCATTATAGTGCTCGGTAAACATAACTTCAACTAACAATGTTCCTAGCCATATGTAATTGATGGATAATTTACCATTACTTTATACTTCATCTATCATCAATCTATTACCATTCCACTTCAACAATACATGTCGCTATAACTTGTGACCTCTTGATATGGTACCCATAATGTCCACATAATCTGTTGCAATAAGTCTAAGCCTACCATGCGTCTAGGTGTTGACTTGTAACTTTCATGTGTCACCTATCAATCGTTCATTTGGTTGGAAAAAATGCCATTTCTACTTGCCACATGTCACTCACTCTTGTTGCCATATTAGTAGTTACCACCTACTAGAACTCCATGTTATAACTACCAACTACCCTATAGTTTCACCTTAAGATATCAGATGTCAAGAAGTTGGAGGGTCTTTGTGCCTTTGAAATTTTTTTATACTTCCAAGATTCGATGGGCTTTTGGCCCTTAGGAGCTTGAATCTCTATAACTAGGATCAATGTTTGGGCATTGAGCATATTGGCCCTCGCGGCCTTCTCAGCCTTCTCAGATTCTCACATTATTAGACTTTTTGGCCTTCTTGACCTTTTTGGCTTGATTTTCTTGCTGCATTCTCGACCTTCTCGACTTGGTCTGCTTGCTATCTTCTCTAGCTTGAACTGGTTTAGCTAGCTCGAACCTCTAACCTTGACATCAATGAAAACAATATCAACAATATCCCCCTTTTTCATCGATGGAAACCCCTAGCATTGGAGCACTATAAACCCCTAAAATCCCTATGAACTTTGAGCACTAGTTGCCGATCTACTAGTGATATAAGCTATGGACCATGTCACCTCTACACCACACTTCTTTCACAACCAATTTCTAGACTTTGTATCAATGGTGGAATACCACACTAGTATCCGATATCTCCTATGACTTTGAACCAATTATTTTATCCCCATGCACTAAACCAATCTCCAATTAAGTGGATAAATGTTGCATCATTTCTTTGATCCAATTATGCGACCAATGTCTAAATGATCTGCACCAATTTTACATCTATACTAGTGTTTAAAACTTGCTCCAACGGTTGGTCTCTCCCCCTATACATTGTTCATAGCTCAAATGGCAAACAAGTTAACTCTCCTCCTCAAATATAAATGACAAAGGACTACACCAACTTCACATTTTAGAATACCAACTATGCATATCTAATACCAACTGATCATGCATGGTTGTTAAGTTGAAATCTCCCTCAATTGATGCTTCTCCTTACTATCAAATATCCCCGTGGTCATGAGCACAAATAAATTATTGCTATATTTGCTAACATCAATGAATGGCATGATACCGATTACTGAGTAGTACACCAAGTATTTGAGGGGGATGAGACCATTTGTTCAAGCCCTGATACCAATTGTATGTGTGTCAAGTGGACCAATTCTGGTTATGTTAATTATGAAAAATTTGAAAACTTTCCATTTCATTATTCTTCTATGCCATAACTAGCTTTCATATACTTTGCTCATGCAACATTTTTCTTTGGCTCCATCAAAATCATATACATTGCTAGGAGTTTTAATTTGTTTAGATATCACTTTCCCAAATTCCTCTTTCGTAATTTCACATCCCTTAGAATGAAATGTAAGGTAATATCCTTGGTCACACATTTTACTAACACTCAACAGATTATGCTTTAGACCATCCAACTATAAGACATTTTGAACCTTAGTATTTTCATTAAGGTTAACAACCCCTTTATCTTTTATCTTGGGTGGTGCATGATTTCCAAAAGTGACACTTACTCCTTTGTCTTCTTTTAAGGAAAGATATTTACTCTTATCCCCTGTCATGTGCTTTGAGCACCCACTATCAATATACCATTGATATTATTGATTGTGAGTCTGGCATCCCCTTTTATTATTTTATTTTGCTAAATTTTTGTAATTAATGACTTATAATGTTGGGGTGCCAACATTAATGCTATGAGTTGAAACTTTATTATGAGATGTAATGTTTTATTTTATTAACAATAATGCTAGAGCTAAATAAGGGGGACAACCAACATATTATGATGCCTTTGGGAGGGGGAAAACTTGACTTAAGAGGAAAATAAATACATTGACTTAATATTTACCTTAATGTGATGGTTGGGAAGATGAAGGGTCAAGGTGCGTTTATAAAAATTAAAAAGAAAAAATGTTGTGGAGATCTTTCCTTTTTCTTTTTGTGCTAGTATTACTCCATTATTCTTCATATACACTCATTTTTTCACCTTGAGGAAGTTTATATATTATTTTACACACAAAGTGTTTGAAGAAATTCCTAAATGGTTTAATGATTAATTTCTTACAAATTGTTTGATGGAATTCCCCAATGAAAATGTTGTTTTGTGGATGGGGATAATATTGTGTATGTTAAAATTATTGCATGATAGTACTGCTATAGTTGATATATGACTATTGCCTGCAAATAATTTGAAGAAATGTGTTTTATTACAATTCACATACAATTTTTTTGAAGAAAAGTGTTATATCTTAGTTAGTATGTTACAAGTGGAATTAGAGCAATGCTTCTCATTTTCTTTCATATCAAATGTTTGAAAAATGTCTACAAAACAAAATACTACTTAATTAGTTGTATACAAAGTATTTAAAGACAAATTTACATGAAAAGCGTTTGAAAAAATGTATGAGAGATGAAAATAATTTTTTTACAAGTGTGGTTAGGCTTCTTAAGGATTTCTGCTCTACCATGGGTATGCCTGTTAACACTGACAAAACAAAAGTTATGATTATCAAATCCAAGAAGGACACCCACGCTAATTTTATGTATGACAATAACTTGGAGGAAGTGTATTCTTACAAGTACCTAGGAATTGATATTCATCACAAGTTCAACTGGAACTATAACATTGAGAAAAGGATTAATGGGGGGTGGAAAGCTTACTTTGGTCTTGAGAATAATTGTAAAATGGAAAACCACGTAACGTGGGATAAAAAGAAGTTCCTCTTTAAAACTTTAGTCACTCCTGTTATCTTATATGGATGTTAGGTTTGGGGTTGCAGCATCTCTAGAGAATCCTGGAGAAAGATTGAGCAAATCCAGAAGCGCTTTATAACATATAACCTGAAAATTAAAAGCAATACACCCTACCCTATTCTCCTTATAGAAGCAGGTCTTTCCCCTATCGAGAGCCTAGCTATGACTGTTGGGTGTGGAGCTTGATTATCTTCTGTATTTAAAGGTATCGCCACATTGGACTCCAGTTTGCGTTGCCACCCGTAAAATATTCACTGTAGGGGGGGTCCAGGGGGGGCGACTGTGACCTTTGGGGAGCCCCCCCCTAGCAGGGGGTTTCGGGGGTAGCAACCCCGAAGAGAAGAATAGATGTAAAATTTCCTTGTAAAAGTATAGTAATTTCTAGTCAATCTGGGCCATTCATTAGGCAAAGATCTGATAGTAGAAGTTATGTTTAACTTAGTGTTTTTTCCCTAGAAGGCAACCCCTCACTATATATGAGGGAATTGTATTGCATCTAGATCTGTATTCTGAGTGAGAAAGAGAGAGGAGATTGACAACAAAGAGGGCGTTACATCGGATCTGCTATAGGTTGTATCTCTTCAGTTTGTTGGATAATATAAAAGGAATGACTGGTTGTTTCTCCGTGGATGTAGCCCAAACTAGGTGAACCATGTATATTTGTGTCTCTCTTGTTTGATGTGTTTTATGTGTTTATATTTCTGCAATATTTTATGTGTTCCATTGCTCCATAATATATAATTTTCTAACAACTGGTATCAGAGCCGAAGGTCTATTTGGTTGATAAACTCGCAGGAAAGAAGGGTTCCCGGTTCGAGTGGGAGCAATGGTGGAAGATGGTAAGTTTAGGGTCGAGAAATTTAACGGCCAAAACTTCTCGCTATGGAAGATGCCGATGGAAGATTATCTGTATCAGAAAGATCTGTACCTACCATTGGGCAGAAAAACAAAGATGTTGACGGGTATGACAGATGAAGAATAGAACCTTCTCGATAGAAAGGCACTCGGAATAGTACGGTTGTGCCTCGCAGCGTAGGTTGCCTTCAACATTTCAAAGGAAACAATGACAGAGGGTTTGATTAAGGCATTAGCGAAACTATATGAAAAACCCTCGGCCTCAAACAAGGTATTTCTTATGAAACGATTATTTAATATGAAGATGTCGGGAGGTGGATCTGTTGTAGACCATTTAAATGATTTTAATACTGTTACAAGTCAGTTAAGTTCTATAGGGGTAAACTTTGATGATGAAGTTAGAGCTCTGTTATTCTTGTGCTCATTGCTAGAAAGTTGGAATGGTTTAGTAATGGCCATTAGTAACTCTGTTTTTGGATCTAGTACTTTAAAGTTTGATGATGTTGTCGGTGCTATCCTTAGCAAGGAAATGTGACGAAAAAGCTCCGGTGAGACATCGGGTAATGCTTTGAGTGCATAGTCTAGGGGAAGAAAATGGAAAGAGGAAAGAGCTCAGGATATTGTTGTAAATCAAGGAAAGATAGATCCAAGTCCAAATCGGGGATAGTGTGCTGGAAATGCGGAAAGAAATGACACCTAAAGAAATACTGTAGATCTTGAAAGGGAAAAGAAGGAGATGGACAACAAGAAAACAATCATGAAGCAAATGTGACAGGTGAGGTGTTACAAGATGCTTTGATTCTTTCTTTCAAAAATGTCACTGATTCTTGGGTGGTAGATTTAGGGGCCTCATTCCATGCCATACCTGATAAGAAATTCTTTCATGACTATGTTCAAGGAGATTTTACACAAGTCCGTTTGGGTGATGATAAACCCTGTAAAATTGTTGGAATGGGTAAGGTTCTTGTAAAATAGCAGAATGGAAACCAATGGCTATTAAAGGAGGTAAGGCATGTTCCAGATCTAAAGAAAAAT
>APFE030515043.1:155515-238292 GCA_000404065.3 Pinus taeda
CCCGTAAAATATTCGCTGTAGGGGGGTTCAGGGGGGCGCGACTGCGACCTTTGGGGAGCCCCCCCTGGCAGGGGGTTTTGGGGGCAGCGCCCCTGAAGCTAAGAATAGATGTAAAATTGCCTTGTAAAAGTATAGTAATTTCTAGTCAATCTGGGCTGTTCATTAGGCGAAGATATGATGGTAGAAGTTATGTTTAATTTAGGGTTTTTTACCCTAGAAGGCAACCCCTCACTATATATGAGGGAATTGTATTGCATCTATGTCGATCTATATTCTGAGTGAGAAAGAGAGAGGAGATTGAGAGAGAAGAGGGTGTTACAGTGATTTGCTATAGGTTATATCTCTTCAGTTTGCTGGATAATATAAAAGGAAGGATTGGTTGTTTCTTCGTGGACGTAGCCCAAACTGGGTGGACCATGTATATCTGTGTCTCTCTTGTTTTATGCGTTTTTGTGTTTATATTTCTGCAATATTTTATGTGTTCCATTGCTCCGTAATATATAATTTTCTAACAATGACTAGGCTTCTATTGTACAAGCACAAGCTCAATAACATAAGAGGTCATAAAATTCCTAAGCTAGCTTTAAATTCCAGCCAAAACCAACTAAGGCTCAAATGGGGGTGGTATAAAGATACAAGGGCCTGGTTAAACCATTGGGAGATCAACGAGAATTATGCATTGCAAAACATTAATAACATTAAAAATATTGATACTTCTAAGTTCAAAGAAAAAATGTGGTGTGAGAAAGATTTAACAGCTAAAAGAAAATTAAGTTATTATAAGAAGGTCATCAACCCCACCCTAGAAGATCAAAAATATCTCTCTGTTTTAGCTAGCTCAAAGAAGAAAATTGATATAGAGAAGATTAGAACAAACTCTCATGAGCTCCATAGTGAAATAGGTCGTTGGGCAGTTCCTAAAACACCATGGATGGAAAGGATATGCCATCTCTGTGAGAATAGGAACATTGAGGATGAAAACCACTTCCTCTTAGAGTGCCCTGTGTACAACCACATTAGATCTTAGTTTCATAATCTTTGTCGCAATACTGGCCTTCCTAGCCTTTTACGATGTCAAAATTATAGTGGGATTGGGAGGCTTCTCTCCAAGCTTTTTGAGCATAGAAATAAAATCTTAAATAAATCTAAATAATTTGTTTCTTTAGGTCTGATAGACCAAAGTTTGGTCTCAGTGGATGTTAACCATCATCATCATCATCATCATGATAGATTATTATCAAGCTAATAAAAATAAGGAAAATGTTGGGTACCCCATAACTTTTGTAGTCATTGAGGGAACTAGGTATGCAACAAAGTGGTATCAAAGTTGATTGTTAAGCTTGTGAAGAAGAAAAAAATTTGATACCCCGTATCCTTAATCGAGCATTAAGGCATTGAGTATGTGAAAATGTGGTATAGGAGCATGATTCAAAATTGGATCTAGATGGGATCAAGAATAGATCAAATGGGAGCTTTGACACTATGTGATAAAGTGGTATCGTTGCTTAGGTTCAACACTAAACCTAGATGGGCTCGAGTATATGAAAGAATTTAAGTTTTATAGTAATATCTATTCATGCATTTGTATTTATGTGAAATTACTTTTATTTATATGTGATACATTGATGTTACTTTAAAATTAGCTTGTATTTTGATGCACGTGCATGCCATTCAGATGGGAAAAAGCCTGCTCTTTCCAGCTAAAAATAGGAAAAAAAAATAAAACATGATAAATGGTAAAAAGCTTAAATAAAAGTAGGATTAGCATAGAGAATAAAACTTGCTAAATGGTAAAAAGCTTAAATTATTAGGTAAAAAGCCACTTTTGTACTAAATAAAGATATACATTATGAGTAAAAAAAGGGATTGGCCGCAAGCGGAGGCGCCCAATATTGTTGTATAAACTGTTCTTCTCATGTAATGAGCAGTAGTTTTGTATTGTTGATGGAGACAATTAAAATCGGAGAAGTTTTTGATGGTTGAACAGTTTAAGATGGCTTTTGAATGGAATTCTTGTGATATATGTTTACCTGCGTGTTAATCTCATTGGCGCAATCAAAATTGCAGGCGAATTATATACGAACAGTGGTAGGAGTATCTTGTTAACGTGGTTGAATTGAGTGGTATGTAATACATAAAATAGTGTATTGAATTAGGAATGAAGGAGGCGCATTTCTGTGTAAGGGAAATTTGTTATATAATGACTGTGTTATAGTTCTTTGCGGCCCATATACAAAGACTATTTTTTTGGTATTATTAATAAAAAGGACCGGATGTTCATCTTAACGGCTGCTGTGCGTGCGCTGCCTCTTGGATGTGTGTCTTTATATTGTATGCCGTGGCAACTAAACCTGCGCATAGTGCATGGAGAGCGCACCATAAACCCGTTGAAAGGCTGGTATAATGATAATGTGGAATGTTGAGAATCATGTGCACATTTGATCTGCGGTGCAGATGTTTATATATCTGCTCCTTGTATTGATAAGCCACAAGACTGTATTTGTTAGATGCGCACACCGCAACAAGTGAAGATTGTTGCACGCACTGTCTGAGAATTCATGTGCATATTAACTATGTTGTGTACACATTATATCTAGAATAGAAATCTGGTGCTTTATGGTCAAACTATAGTACGCACATCCTATGGATCGCCTGGATCATATATAGCTGGAATTTATTTATGAGATTTGCATTTTATTGCTGGCACATGTTATATTGCCTTTTCACTGGTGACTGGCTCATCCATAACTGTATAGCAAAGGATTTGATTCCAACTTGAATTGAAATCCCCAATAAAAGAATGGAATTATTAGTTTAATGACTGATGATCTGAGGAAAGATTCAAACGAGAGAGAGACGGATATTGAAGACATTTCTCTCAAATTGGAGAGATTGTCATTAGAGCTAGCAAGCGGTCCATCATTAGTGGTATCAGAGCCAGCAACTGGCGTTGAGTTAAATCTCAGGAGCAATAGAAGGATGGCTTTTAGGGTTAGAAGAGGACGAGGACGTGGACGTGGTGGAAGAGGACGACCTGCTGAGAATATCGAATTGAGGGAAGATATAGAGGAGCTGCGAGCTAGATTGGATGCGCTAACCTCCGGTAGGAACATAGATGATGGAGATGTGAGTGAACCCGAAGTTGAAGCTACTAAGGAGGAAGTTGTAGAAATTTCTCCTGAGATGAGGCTCTTTCAGTCAGTGTTAAAATCCACAGCCAGGCCATGGAACCAGTTAGTACCAGTATATCAAGGAGGACTAAATCCAGAAGAACCGATCGACTGGATTAATAACATGGAGAAATTATTCGATTATGAAGAATTGGAAGATGAGAAGAAAGTAAAGTTTGTTGTCACCAAACTAAAAGGCCATGCAGCGCTCTGGTGGGATGGTGTGCAGGCGGAAAGGAGGAGACTGGGTAGGCAGCCAATCAGGAATTGGAGCAGAATGGTCGCAAAGTTAAAAGGTAAGTTTTTGCCCAGTAATTATCAGCAAACATTATTTAGACAAATGCAAAATCTTAGACAGAGAGCTTCAACAATGAAAGAATATATAGAAGAGTTTTATAAGGTGAGCATAAGAGCTGGAGAAGCCCAGAATACAGATGAGAGGGTGGCTAGATATATGAATGGCCTCAGGATGGACATTCAGGATGAGATAAGTCTACTGTCTCCTCAAACAATAGAGGAAGCTTATCAGATAGCACTGAAAGCGGAGGAAAAATTCATGAGGAAGCAGTTTGCTAGAGGGAGAGGGACTTTCAGAGGAAAAGAAAGTCAAGGTGGTAGTGGAAGATCTACAACACCTGCAGAAGGAGCTAGTAGTAGCTCAACCCAGCATGCATCCACAGGAGGTGATGCAAGGGGCAGAGGGAGTTTTTCTAGAGGTAGAGGAGGCAGAGAAATAAGATGCTACAGATGCAATAAGCTGGGACACAGAGCTTTTGAGTGCCCAGAGAGTGAAGACATAAATCAGAGGAATGCAATTGTTCCTCCAGCTAAGGAAGAGGCACCCGTGGAAGCAGTAACAGAAGAAGTAAATACACCAAAAAGAGGAGAGTCTCTGGCACTTAATAAAGTTTTACTTAAGCCAACAAAGGAGATGACTGAACCGCCACAAAGGAAGGCTTTATTCAGGACAGTGTGTAAAGTCCAAGGGAAATGTTGCCAGATGATCATTGATAGTGGCAGCACTTATAATTTGGTTTCTATAGAAGTAGTGGAGAAATTAAAGCTGAGGACAATGAAGCATCCGACACCTTATAAAGTGTCATGGTTGAAAAAGGGACATCAACTGCCGGTAAGTGAACAGTGTGAAGTAGAATTCCAAGTGGGCAAGTACATAGATAAAATTGTTTGTGATGTGATGCCTATGGATGTGTGTCACATATTGCTTGGAAGACCTTGGAAATATGACAGAGCAGCCATGCATGATGGGAAGAGAAACACCTACAAGTTTGGAAAGGATGGTGTTAATCATACATTGTTGCCTCTGCAAGAGGAAGATGGACCGGGACATAAGACTGATCCAAAAACTCTGTTATTTGGAGGAAAGGAATACTTGGAGCAGACAATGGATGTACAGTTGAAATAGGAAGAACTCAGAGCAGCTGAGTTGGAAGAGGAAGTTCATGCGAATGAAGAAAAGGATCAGCTGGAAGAACCGGTATCTGAACCGACAAGTGAGACTGTTAAAAATTGTAGTTTTCAAACTGACAAGTTGTGCATGAATGCAGGGACTGTAAATGATGATGTGATGCTCCAACAATGCTACAAAGAAATTGCACTGTTAGAATACTGGTTGGAGAATCCAGGATATGACAGGGAAAATGCAGCAGATGGAAGAGTTCAATACAGTGAACAAGTACAGAAAATTGCCATGGAAGCATATGACATGGGAGAAAGACTCGTTGAAAGTCTTGGAATTCTTCAGAGGATTCTTTGAGAATTTTGGATCAGCATACTGATGTGATGATAGTGGACGATTCAGAACAGTGTGCTGGAATGCTGGCAAGGGAATATAAGGCATTGATGCCTTATGATTTTTATTCTAACTAGTCTTTTGTGAATGCAGGTATTGTTGCAGAATATTTGACTCAGTTGAGTAGTCAAATGCAGAGAGAAGAAGTTTTCTGTTCCAGAAGACAAGAGGGTATGGATGATCAAGTGGCAGTTGGAACGGAAACAAGAATAAGAGCAAGAAGTCAACAGGTAACAGGACAAACTGAGCAAGCCGTCTTAGCTCAGCAGGCAACAAGAAATCAATAGTTTGAAGAATTAATGAACAAAGAAATTGAGCTCATTAGAAGAATCATGTTAAAATCATCTCAGTGGAAAACATCAGCAAGGAAGAGAAGCAGCGGAAGCAGTAGCAAGATGAAAACAGAGACAGATTATGAAAGTGCAGCTAGTGGAGCAAGACAACATAAAATATGGAGACCTGGAGAAAAGCAACAAGAAACAACAATTGATAACTTGCAGAACAAAGTGTCGGACCCAGGAAGACAAGAACAACGACTAAAACGCATGATTAGGAGATCATGATCATTTTCAACCTTGGGAGTCTGATGCAGGTGCATGCCATTCAGACGGGAAAAAGCCTGCTCTTTCCAATTAAAAATAGGAAAAAAAAATAAAACATGCTAAATGGTAAAAAGCTTAAATAAAAGTAGGATTAGCATAGAGAATAAAACTTGCTAAATGGTAAAAATGTTAAATTATTAGGTAAAAATCCACTTTTGTACTAAATAAAGATATACATTATGAGTAAAAAAAGGGATTGGCCGCAAGCGGAGGCGCCCAATATTGTTGTATAAAATGTTCTTCTCATGTAATGAACAGTAGTTTTGTATTGTTGATGGAGACAATTAAAATCGGAGAAGTTTTTGATGGTTGAACAGTTTAAGATGGCTTTTGAATGGAATTCTTGTGATATATGTTTACCTGCGTGTTAATCTCATTGGCGCAACCAAAATTGCTGGCGAATTATATATGAACAATGGTAGGAGTATCTTGTTAACGTGGTTGAATTGACTGGTATGTAATACATAAAACAATGTATTGAATTAGGAATGAAGGAGGCGCATTTCTGTGTAAGGGAAATTTGTTATATAATGACTGTGTTATAGTTCTGTGCGGCCCAGATACAAAGACTATTTTTTTGGTATTGTTAATAAAAAGGACCGGATGTTCTTCTTAACGGCAGCTGTGCGTGCGCTGCCTCTTGGATGTGTGTCTTTATATTGTATGCCGTGGCAACTAAACCTGCGCATAGTGCATGGAGAGCGCACCATAAACCCGTTGAAAGGCTGGTATAACGATAGCGTGGAATGTTGAGAATCGTGTGCACATTTGATTTGCGGTGCGGATGTTTATATATCTGCTCCTTGTATTGATAAGACACAAGACTGTATTTGTCAGATGCGCACACCGCAACAAGTGAAGACTGCTGCACAAACTGTCTGAGAATTCATGTGCGTATTAACTATGCTGTGTACATATTATATCTATAATAGAAATCTGGTGCTTTATGGTCAAACTACAGTACGCACATCCTATGGATCGCCTGGATCATATATAAGCTGGAGTTTATTTATGAGATTTGCATTTTATTGCTGGCGCATGTTATATTGCCTTTTCACTGGTGACTGGCTCATCCATAACTGTATAGCAAAGGATTTGATTCCAACTTGAATTGAAATCCCCAATAAAAGAATGGAATTATTAGTTTAATGACTGATGATCTGAGGAAAGATTCAAATGAGAGAGAGACGGATATTGAAGACATTTCTCTCAAATTGGAGAGATTTTCATTAGAGCCAGCAAGCGGTCCATCATTAGTGGTATCAGAGCCAGCAACTGGCGTTGAGTTAAATCTCAGGAGCAATAGAAGGATGGCTTTCAGGGTTAGAAGAGGACGAGGAAGTGGACGTGGTGGAAGAGGATGGCCTGCTGAGAATGTCGAATTGAGGGAAGATATAGAGGATCTGCGAGCTAGATTGGATGCGCTAACCTCCGGCAGGAACATAGATGATGGAGATGTGAGTGAACCCGAAGTTGAAGCTACTGAGGAGGAAGTTGTAGAGATTTCTCCTGAGATGAGGCTCTTTCAGTTAGTGTTGAAATCAAGGAGGACTAAATCCAGAAGAACTGATCGACTGGATTAATAACATGGAGAAATTCTTCGATTATGAAGAAATGGAAGATGAGAAGAAAGTAAAGTTTGCTGTCACCAAAATAAAAGGCCATGCAGCGCTCTGGTGGGATGTTGTGCAGGCGGAAAGGAGGAGACTGGGTAAGCAGCCAATCAAGAATTGGAGTAGAATGGTCGCGAAGTTAAAAGGTAAGTTTTTGCCCAGTAATTATCAGCAAACATTATTTAGACAAATGCAAAATCTTAGACAAAGAGCTTTAATAGTGAAAGAATATGCAAAAGAGTTTTATAAGGTGAGCATAAGAGCTGGAGAAGCCCAGAATACAGATGAGAGGGTGGCTAGATATATGAATGGCCTCAGGATGGACATTCAGGATGAGATAAGTCTGCTGTCTCCTAAAACAGTAGAGGAAGCTTATCAGATAGCACTGAAAGCGGAGGAAAAACTCATGAGGAAGCAGTCTGCTAGAGGGAGAGGGACTTTCAGAGGAAAAGAAAGTCAGGGTGGTAGTGGAAGATCTACAACACCTGCAGAAGGAGCTAGCAGTGGCTCAACCCAGCATGCATCCACAGGAGGTGATGCAAGGGGCAGAGGGAGTTTTTCTAGAGGTAGAGGAGGCAGAGGAGGAGGCAGAGAAATAAGATGCTACAGATGATATAAGCTGGGACACAGAGCTTTTGAGTGCCCAGAGAGTGCAGACATAAAGCAGAGGAATGCAATTGTTGCTCCAGCTGAGGAAGAGGCACCTGTGGTAGCAGTAACAGAAGAATTGAATACACCAGAAAGAGGAGAGTCTCTGGTACTTAATAAAGTTTTACTTAAGCCAGCAAAGGAGATGAATGAACTGCCACAAAGGAAGGCTTTATTCAGGACAGTGTGTAAAGTCCAAGGGAAATGTTGCCAGATGATCATTGATAGTGGCAGCACTTATAATTTGGTTTCTACAGAAGTAGTGGAGAAATTGAAGCTGAGGACAATGAAGCATCCGACACCTTATAAAGTGTCATGGTTGAAAAAGGGACATCAACTGCTGGTAAGTGAACAGTGTGAAGTAGAATTCCAAGTGGGCAAGTACAAAGATAAAATTGTTTGTGATGTGATGCCTATGGATGTGTGTCACATATTGCTTGGAAGACCTTGGCAATATGATAGAGCAGCCATGCATGATGGGAAGAGAAACACCTACAAGTTTGGAAAGGATGGTGTTAATCATACATTGTTGCCTCTGCAAGAGGAAGATGGACCGGGACAGAAGACTGATCCAAAAACTCTGTTATTTGGAGGAACGGAATACTTGGAGCAGACAGTGGATGTACAATTGAAACAGGAAGAAATCAGAGCAGCTGAGTTGGAAGAGGAAGTTCATGCGAATGAAGAAAAGGATCAGCTGGAAGTACCGGTATCTGAACCGACAAGTGAGACTGTTAAAACTTGTAGTTTTCAAACTGACAAGTTGTGCATGAATGCAGGGACTGTAAATGATGATGTGATGCTCCAAAAATGCTACAAAGAAATTGCACTGTTAGAATACTAGTTGGAGAATCCAGGATATGACAAGGAAAATGCAGTAGATGGAAGAGTTCAATACAATGAACAAGTACAGAAAATTACCATGGAAGCAGATGACATGGGAGAAAGACTCATTGACAGTCTTGAGAATTCTTTAGAGGATTCTTTAAGAAGTTTGGATCAGCATACTAATGTGATGATAGTGGAGGATTCAGAACAGTATGCTGGAATGCTGGCAAGGGAATATAAGGCATTGATGCCTTATGATTTTTATTCTAACCAGTCTCTTGTGAATGCAGGTATTGTCGCAGAATATTTGACTCAGTTGAGTAGTCAAATGCAGAGAGAAGAAGTTTTATGTTCCAGAAGACAAGAGGGTATGGATGATCGGGTGGCAGTTGGAACGGAAACAAGAATAAGAGCAAGAAGTCAGCAGGTAACAAGACAAACTGAGCAAGCCGTCTTAGCTCAGCAGGCAACAAGAAATCAATAGTTTGAAGAATTAATGAACAAAGAAATTGAGCTCATTAGAAGAATCATGTTAAAAGCATCTCAGTGGAAAACATCAGCAAGGAAGAGAAGCAGCGGAAGCAGCAACAAGATGAAAACAGAGACAGATTATGAAAGTGCAGCTAGTGGAGCAAGACAACATAAAATATGGAGACATGGAGAAAAGCAACAAGCAACAACAATCGATAACTTGCAGAACAAAGTTTGGGACCCAGGAAGACAAGAACAAGGACTAAAATGCATGATCAGGAGATCATGATCATTTTCAACCTTGGGAGTATGATGCAGGTGCATGCCATTCAGACGGGAAAAAGCCTGCTCTTTCCAGCTAAAAATAGGAAAAAAAAATAAAACATGATAAATGGTAAAAAGCTTAAATAAAAGTAGGATTAGCATAGAGAATAAAACTTGCTAAATGGTAAAAATGTTAAATTATTAGGTAAAAAGCCGCTTTTGTACTAAATAAAGATATACATTATGAGTAAAAAAAGGGATTGGCCGCAAGCGGAGGCGCCCAGTATTGTTGTATAAACTGTTCTTCTCATGTAATGAACAATAGTTTTGTATTGTTGATGGAGACAATTAAAATCGGAGAAGTTTTTGATGGTTGAACAGTTTAAGATGGCTTTTGAATGGAATTCTTGTGATATATGTTTACCTGCGTGTTAATCTCATTGGCGCAACCAAAATTGCAGGCGAATTATATATGAACAGTGGTAGGAGTATCTTGTTAACGTGGTTGAATTGAGTGGTATGTAATACATAAAATAGTGTATTGAATTAGGAATGAAGGAGGCACATTTCTGTGTAAGGGAAATTTGTTATATAATGACTGTGTTATAGTTCTTTGCGGCCCATATACAAAGACTATTTTTTTGGTATTGTTAATAAAAAGGACCGGATGTTCATCTTAACGGCTGTTGTGCGTGCGCTGCCTCTTGGATGTGTGTCTTTATATTGTATGTCGTGGCAACTAAACCTGCGCATAGTGCATGGAGAGCGCACCATAAACCCGTTGAAAGGCTGGTATAACGATAATGTGGAATGTTGAGAATCATGTCCACATTTGATCTGCGGTGCGGATGTTTATATATCTGCTCCTTGTATTGATAAGCCACAAGACTGTATTTGTTAGATGCACACACCGCAACAAGTGAAGACTGCTGCACGCACTGTCTGAGAATTCATGTGCCTATTAACTATGCTGTGTACATATTATATCTAGAATAGAAATCTGGTGCTTTATGGTCAAACTACAGTACGCACATCCTATGGATCGCCTGGATCATATATAGCTGGAATTTATTTATGAGATTTGCATTTTATTGCTGGCGCATGTTATATTGCCTTTTCACTGGTGACTGGCTCATCCATAACTGTATAGCAAAGGATTTGATTCCAACTTGAATTGAAATCCCCAATAAAAGAATGGAATTATTAGTTTAATGACTGATGATCTGAGGAAAGATTCAAAGGAGAGAGAGACGGATATTGAAGACATTTCTCTCAAATTGGAGAGATTGTCATTAGAGCCAGCAAGCGGTCCATCATTAGTGGTATCAGAGCCAGCAACTGGCGTTGAGTTAAATCTCAGGAGCAATAGAAGGATGGATTTCAGGGTTAGAAGAGGACGAGGACGTGGACGTGGTGGAAGAGGACGACCTGCTGAGAATGTCGAATTGAGGGAAGATATAGAGGAGCTGCGAGCTAGATTGGATGCGCTAACCTCCGACAGGAACATAGATGATGGAGATGTGAGTGAACCTGAAGTTGAAGCTATTGAGGAGGAAGTTGTAGAGATTTCTCCTGAGATGAGGCTCTTTCAGTCAGTGTTAAAATCCATAGCCAGGCCATGGAACCAGTTAGTACTAGTATATCAAGGAGGACTAAATCTAGAAGAACTGATCGACTGGATTAATAGCATGGAGAAATTCTTCGATTATGAAGAATTGGAAGATGAGAAGAAAGTAAAGTTTGCTGTCACCAAACTAAAAGGCCATGCAGCACTCTGGTGGGATGTTGTGCAGGCGGAAAGGAGGAGACTGGGTAAGCAGCCAATCAGGAATTGGAGCAGAATGGTCGCGAAGTTAAAAGGTAAGTTTTTGCCCAGTAATTATCAGCAAACATTATTTAGACAAATGAAAAATCTTAGACAGAGAGATTTAACAGTGAAAGAATATGCAGAAGAGTTTTATAAGGTGAGCATAAGAGCTGGAGAAGCCCAGAATATAGATGAGAGGGTGGCTAGATATATGAATGGCCTCAGGATGGACATTCAGGATGAGATAAGTCTGCTGTCTCCTAAAACAGTAGAGGAAGCTTATCAGATAGCACTGAAAGCGGAGGAAAAACTCATGAGGAAGCAGTCTGCCAGAGGGAGAGGGACTTTCAGAGGAAAAGAAAGTCAAGGTGGTAGTGGAAGATCTACATCACCTGCAGAATGAGCTAGCAGTAGCTCAACCCAGCATGCATCCACAGGAGGTGATGCAAGGGGCAGAGGGAGTTTTTCTAGAGGTAGAGGAGGCAGAGGAGGAGGCAGAGAAATAAGATGCTACAGATGCAATAAGCTGGGACACAGAGCTTTTGAGTGCCCAGAGAGTCCAGACATAAAGAAGAGGAATGCAATTGTTGCTCCAGCTGAGGAAGAGGCACCTGTGGCAGCAGTAACAGAAGAAGTGAACACACCAGAAAGAGGAGAGTCTCTGGTACTTAATAAAGTTTTACTTAAGCCAGAAAAGGAGATGACTGAACTGCCACAAAGGAAGGATTTATTCAGGACAATGTGTAAAGTCCAAGGGAAATGTTGCCAGATGATCATTGATAGTGGCAACACTTATAATTTGGTTTCTACAGAAGTTGTGGAGAAATTGAAGCTGAGGACAATGAAGCATCCGACACCTTATAAAGTGTCATGGTTGAAAAAGCGACATCAACTGCTGGTAAGTGAACAGTGTGAAGTAGAATTCCAAGTGGGCAAGTATAGAGATAAAATTGTTTGTGATGTGATGCCTATGGATGTGTGTCACATATTGATTGGAAGACCTTGGCAATATGATAGAGCAGCCATGCATGATGGGAAGAGAAACACCTACAAGTTTGGAAAGGATGGTGTTAATCATACATTGTTGCCTCTGCAAGAGGAAGATGGACTGGGACAGAAGACTGATCCAAAAACTTTGTTATTTGGAGGAAAGGAATACTTGGAGTAGACAATGGATGTACAGTTGAAACAAGAAGAACTCAGAGCAGCTGAGTTGGAAGAGGAAGTTCATGCGAATGAAGAAAAGGATCAGTTGGAAGAACCGGTATCTGAACCGACAAGTGAGACTGTTAAAACTTGTAGTTTTCAAACTGACAAGTTGTGCATGAATGCAGGGACTGTAAATGATGATGTGATGCTCCAACAATGCTACAAAGAAATTGCACTGTTAGAATACTGGTTGGAGAATCCAGGATATGAAAGGGAAAATGCAGCAGATGGAAGAGTTCAATACAGTGAACAAGTACAGAAAATTGCCATGGAAGCAGATTACATGGGAGAAAGACTCGTTGACAGTCTTGAGAATTCTTCAGAGGATTCTTTGAGAAGTTTGGATCAGCATACTGATGTGCTGATAGTGGAGGATTCAGAACAATATGCTGGAATGCTGGCAAGGGAATATAAGGCATTGATGCCTTATGATTTTTATTCTAACCAGTCTTTTGTGAATGCAGGTATTGTTGCAGAATATTTGACTCAATTGAGTAGTCAAATTCAGAGAGAAGAATTTTTCTGTTCCAGAAGACAAGAGGGTATGGATGATCGGGTGGCAGTTGGAACAGAAACAAGAATAAGAGCAAGAAGTCAGCAGGTAACAGGACAAACTGAGCAAGCCGTCTTAGCTCAGCAGGCAGCAAGAAATCAACAGTTTGAAGAATTAATGAACAAAGAAATTGATCTCATTAGAAGAATCATGTTAAAAGCATCTCAGCGGAAAACATCAGCAAGGAAGAGAAGCAGCGGAAGCAGCATCAAGATGAAAACAGAGACAGATTATGAAAGTGCAGCTAGTGGAGCAAGACAGCATAAAATATGGAGACCTAGAGAAAAGCAACAAGCAACATCAATTGATAACTTGCAAAACAAAGTGTGGGACCGAGGAAGACAAGAACAAGGACTAAAATGCATGATCAGGAGGTCATGATCATTTTCAACCTTGGGAGTCTGATGCAGGTGCATGCCATTCAATGGGAAAAAGCCTGCTCTTTCCGGTTAAAAATAGGAAAAAAAAAATAAAACATGCTAAATGGTAAAAAGCTTAAATAAAAGTAGGATTAGCATAGAGAATAAAACTTGCTAAATGGTAAAAAGCTTAAATTATTAGGTAAAAAGCCGCTTTTGTACTAAATAAAGATATACATTATGAGTAAAAAAAGGGATTGGCCACAAGCGGAGGCGCCCAGTATTGTTGTATAAACTGTTCTTCTCATGTAATGAACAATAGTTTTGTATTGTTGATGGAGACAATTAAAATCGCAGAAGTTTTTGATGGTTGAAAAGTTTAAGATGGCTTTTGAATGGAATTCTTGTGATATATGTTTACCTGCGTGTTAATCTCATTGGCGCAACCAAAATTGCAGGCGAATTATATATGAACAGTGGTAGGAGTATCTTGTTAACGTGGTTGAATTGAGTGGTATGTAATACATAAAACAATGTATTGAATTAGGAATGAAGGAGGCACATTTCTGTGTAAGGGAAATTTGTTATATAATGACTGTGTTATAGTTTTGTGTGGCCCATATACAAAGATTGTTCTTTTGGTATTGTTAATAAAAAGGATTGGATGTTCTTCTTAACGGCCGCTGTGCGTGCGCTGCCTCTTGGATGTGTGTCTTTATATTGTATGCTGTGGCAACTAAACCTCCGCATAGTGCATGGAGAGCGCACCATAAACCCGTTGAAAGGCTGGTATAATGATAACGTGGAATGTTGAGAATCGTGTGCACATTTGATCTGTGGTGCGGATGTTTATATATCTGCTCCTTGTATTGATAAGCCACAAGACTGTATTTGTTAGATGCACACACCGCAACAAGTGAACACTGCTGCACGCACTGTTTGAGAATTCATGTGCGTATTAACTATGTTGTGTACATATTATATCTAGAATAGAAATCTGGTGCTTTATGGTCAAACTACAGTACGCACATCCTATGGATCGCCTGGATCATATATAGTTGGAGTTTATTTATGAGATTTGAATTTTATTGCTGGCGCATGTTATATTGCCTTTTCACTAGTGACTAGCTCATCCATAACTGTATAGCAAAGGATTTGATTCCAACTTGAATTGAAATCCCCAATAAAAGAATGGAATTATTAGTTTAATGACTGATGATCTGAGGAAAGATTCAAAGGAGAGAGAGACGGATATTGAAGACATTTCTCTCAAATTGGAGAGATTGTCATTAGAGCCAGCAAGCGGTCCATCATATTTGACGCAACAAAATTGCAAAAGTTATGGCCGAGTGATGCAACCATAAATATGAGGGGGATATATTAATTGATTACTTGCTAGTTTTAATAATTTTCTTTAATGTTTTGAGAATTTGTCATATGCCGATGAATAATAGCATAGGAATTGTGAAAATGCAAGAGATGAAATAGTGAAAAGATGCATTTACATTGAATAGATATTAAATATGATATGATTGATGTATGAAGATATGCTAGGTGCATATAGTAATAGATGTGCATGTATAAAGACTCAAAGTATCCTGTTATCATAACATCATTTAGATGACTAATAATGGTATTGACGATGCTGGATCCTGCCAACATAAATGGGATATCCCCGATATGAAGTCCCAATTAGACCTCAAACCATTTGGTATAGGAGTTCCATCCAGAAATATGGCTTGACTACTGTTTAATTTAAGATTTTCTTTGGCTTGAAAAATTAACATAAGAGAGTAGCATGCATGTACTTTTGGATGAGAAAGAGAGAATGCCTTGTGAAGTGTTAAATTGTAATTGTATCAAGGTTCTTTCACTAAAAGAAAACAAAGTGAGACTTTAAAAGAAAAGTAGTAGTACTATTCTATTAAAGACACACACATATGAATGAAGAAGAATCGTTAGTCACTAAGCAAAGTAGTTCACATAGATGCAACGATCATTATAATAATCACTACACACTTTCAATAAGATAAGCACCAAAGCAACCAAAATAGCTCAATTTATTTAGCACATGTGAATGCCAAAATAAACCGTAAATATTCAAAGAATGGTCTTGAAATTTCCACGATATATGCATGAAAATTTGTTGGCCAAATAGGCTTCAAGTTTTAAGCAAAAGTTCCAAGATACACGAGTACAATGAACACCACTAGCTACAATAGTGGAGCGTTACAACCACTACTTTCTCTCCAAAAGAACTATCCCTATCTCTCTAATGCCTTATAAGAGAAGCCGAGGTGAAAAGTAATTTATTTGAGTAATGAGGCTTCTTTTATAACTAGAGGCGTGTCTCTTCATATCCCCATGACTCTTGAACTTCCTACATGACTTTTCAACTTCTAATGACCTTTAGACTTCTATACAACCTTTGGACTTCCAAATGACTGCTGGACTTCTTTGTCTTTGGACTTCCACATGTGACCTTTAGACTTCTCTACGTGGCTATTTTGTCCTTATATGAATCTTGGACTTCCGCATATTACATTTAAAAAATTACATCATAATTTCCACATCATTCTATGACGATATAATGGCAAGTCACCAACATAGATGACTTGGACCCATAATGACTTGTGACATGGAATTTATTGAGAGGTGACAATAATACCACTTATGTCCTTGATACTTCGTGCAAATTTATCATTTTTGTTTCCTTCTACCCTCCAAAGGGTCTGAAGATCATATGGAGTCTTTATGAATAACTTTGATCATCCAGATTCAATGTTCTTTGACTTGTCACATCATGTATTCATTTGTATTTGAATGCTTCCTTATGTTGGTCCTTTCGATAGATCACTCATAGCAAGAAAACATCAGCCCAAAAATATCTTATTCTAACATGTTTCATACAAATTTTCTGATTGTGAGTCTACAATGAGCTTGGGAAGAGAAAATAAAGTTTCTGGGTGTAGGGCACACTTTCAAGGGAAAAGGGTTGAGTATTGAGGATTGACTATGTACTATGCACTCCACTGGGAAGAGGAGGCTTTATGGAGGGTGCATGGAATAGTCTTAAAAGACAAGGAGGCTCAATGATGCTTGTTGGTGCACCATGCACTTAATTGGGGAGGCCTGAGTCACAAAGAGGGCATAGGGCACAGTGTCAAGGTTCAAGGGAGGATTGATGTTCACTATTGGTGTTCCATGCATTTAGATGAGGGTTTAGGGCACAATGTTAAGGCTTAAGGAAAGCCTGATATTCACTATTGGTGTGTCATGAGCTTAGTTGGAAGAGAGGCTTGAAGAAGGGCACAATTTAGAAGAATAAGGAGAGTTTGTGGCTTAAGAGTGCATTGTGCGCCCAAGAGGGAGATAATTATTAGCTTGGGCGTAGGGTGAATATTAAACAAATAATAGGGGTACAATTGAGCCTTGGTATTGCACTGTACACTCTCCCTTTCCTAGTGGGCAAGTTTGTGAAAATCAAAATTTGTCTAAGTCTAGAAGATAAAGCATGGAAAAACACAATGAGTTAGGAGTAAACGAAGTGCGAAACATACAAATCATTAGTAAAAATGAGACAAGACCCAATAATGAGAATTTTATACCAAAATTCCAGTTTACAAACATTCTCCAAGTATAACAGACAAAGTATGTGAAACTACGACCAAAATTATCGTTTTATGACTAGAAAATCAGTTATGACTATGGAGTGCACTATAAATGTTATAGACGATGCGATGACACTCAATATAGAGAAAATACACTTAAAAAATGTAAAATAACATGAAATGACACTTGAAAACCAAAGCGATGCTTGATATGATAGTAAGGTAGGCTCCAAAATTTGAATGTAGCAAAATTTTGGAGGTTGTTATAGCAACGACAACACTTGGTGACACACTAGGTGAAATTAAACTTCTTTACCTAGGAATATATTCTAGTAAAGGTTTAGCCCTTCAAGAAGTATTGATTCATCAATTAGATTTTATTAGCTTTCCCACTTAACCTGGTTATAAACATAGTATCTACCATTCCTTAGCTTGGTTTAACACACACAAGAAACTATGCCATATCACAATTATTTCATTCGAGAAAAGGCTAATATATAATTGCGAGTTTAAGATATTATGAGTATGATTTTCATCTCTTGTGTTGCTCCACTACCAGCAGGACTATACAATACCCTGACGGAGTCACTATAGGAGCATAAACATTGCTTCACTGCCAATGGGGCTAAATAGTACCCCATCGAAGTTACTTTCTTCACGTCTATGCATAGGAAGCATTTATCTTCTTTCATCCCTTATTTATTTATTTAGTAGAACTATGCTTAGGAAATTATTATTTGAATGGGGTAAAAGAGGGATCCTAACTTATTAAGAGCAGAGGAGGTTTCCCCTTCAGATAAGGATATATATAACCTCTAATATAGGTTTGATCACTATAGATTTTCCCCTTATCCTTTCTCTACTTGATTGGATAAGCATGTAAAACACCAAGTAGATTCAACACCAAGTTGAGGAGTGGAGATGCTAAAATGAATACAAGTATCATGGGGTTCACTCAAGGTTCTCTTCTTGAATGTATCATATTTTCCATCTGGGCCTTACTCAACCTAAGGAATCTTCTCAGAAAAACAAGGAGAACTAACAGATAGCCAACCATTGCGGTTGTGAAATCTCTAACCCATCTTACCACATAAAACCATACACATACTTTCACACTAGGTATTATTTATGTACACTGACTAGGATAGAAGAATAAAAGACAGGACATGACTCAACATGACAAACATTAAACAAACAGTAAACGAAAAAGAAAGGAAACTATATGAAGGAACACAACTTAGAGCTTCTATTGAAAATAATGGTTGAGATCTTGGCCATCAACGGGAAGAGAGTAAATCTTCCCATCCAAATATTTTAGCTTGAAATCATTATGGGCAAGCTTTTATTTGATCGTAAAGGGGGATATCCACAAATATTGAAACTTTGTGTGTTTTCCTTTCTCTTCATGGGATTTATCCCACTTCAATACTAAGTCACCCACATCGAAACTCTTAGTCCCTATGGATTTCATATCAAACCAACGCTTGATATGATTTTGGTGCACCAAATTTTTTTCTTTGGATTTAAGCCTTTGTTCCTCAAGCTTAAGCAAGGTATCTATTCTACTTTGAACGAAAATACATGGTTTACCCTGAGACTCTTGGGAAAGTTGCAAGGCTTGGAGATACATGTTCATCGACAGGATAACTTCTTTACCATATACGAGGAAGTATGGCAAGGTTTTAAGAGAGGGTTTAGGAGTTACACAACCAGCCCATAATGCATTCACCAAAGCATTGTGCCAATTACTTTGTTCAAATAAGACAATTTTCTTGATTATGCAAATGAGATTTTTATTAGTTAATTCTACTAAACTATTTCCCTATGGGTAATAATTAGATGCATGCTTAAAAAAAATACCATTTTCTAATTCAAACTCATAAAGTTTCAACAAGGAAAAATAAGTTTCATTATCAAAGACAAGAGATGTTGGAATGCCAAACCTGGTTATGATGTTATTCTTCAAAAATTGAATGACTTCTTATTCATTGACTCACCTTAGTGGAACCGCTTCAACCCCCTAAGTAAAATAATCTATTGCTATTAGGATGTATCAATGTTGCTTCGATGAGTGTGGAAATATATCACCAATAATATCTAATCCCCATTGTTAGAAAGCTTCCTCAACTATTATTTGTAGTAGTGGGGCAATTGACTTTGGGTCTCGACCAACACATGTCTTGCACGCTGGGCACTTTTTGGCATAAGCATGGGCATCCCTAAATAAGGTGGGCCAATAGTAACCAAACCTCATTACTTTATGTGCAGTTTTATCACCCACAAAGTGTCTGCCTGCTGGGCCATTGTGAAAATATTTTAATACCCTTTTTGTATCCTAGGGCTCTAGGCATCTTAGCAGGACACCATTATGGTGCTTTTAGAAAAACACTCCATGTACAATTTGATATGATAGAGATTTAAGGTGAATTTCCCTTTTTTGTTTATTTAATAAATGCATAGGAAAGGTGCTATGCTCTAGATATTATCGTATATTAGAATACCAAGGAACTATTGAACTTGTCGGAGGAACTTACTCAATGTTGTACATTTCTATTTCCTATTCCCATACTGAAAGGTCTTCTTATGGAGCATCTATTTCTTTCGCTGCAAGTTGATAAAGATCGTGGCCCTTAGCAGTATGAATTAGCTCGAACTCCAAATCATATTATTGTAAACAGGTCATCCATTTCACCCTCTTCTCACCTGGCTCCTGTTGCATAAAGAGAATTCTGACCACTGGATGAGGCACATATATAATCATGTGAGCTTTGAGGAAATAGGGATTGAAGTTCCTAACTGCCTTATATATTACATATGTTTGTTTATCAATGGTAGGGTAATTCAACTATGAACCTTGTAAAACAACACTCATAAAAGAAATAGGTCATTCATTTCCTTCACTATCCTTTTACTTTAATACAACCACAATTAATGAATCAGAAGCAAAGGTATATAAGTAAATCCTTTCCATAATATGGACTAAACAATGGAAGAACATTGGAAACAAGTTGTTAAATATGGGTGAAAGAATCCTTTTCCCTTTTATCCCATTTGTAAATTGCATCTTTCTTTATCATATCTTGTAATGACTTGACAATTTGCACATAATCAGAGATAAACTTACATAGGAAATTAATATTTCTGAAGAAATATTTCTTAGCCTTCTTGTTTACAAGAAAATAGATTTGAGTTATAGTTTTGACCCTTTCTGAATCAACCTTGATTCCGCTCTTAGCATTGATGTGTCCTAAGAGAGTACCTTCTAACACACCGAAGATGATATTTTTTGGATTCAAGGAAATCCCATACTTGCGACATCACTCAAATATTTTTCTTAGATGACACACATGGTCTGATCTCCTTTTAGAAAATACAGTTACATCATAGAAATATAATATTACACTTTTTCCAATTAAGATATGGGAAGCGATGTCCATAGCCCTTTGAAATGTAACACCGACTTTGATAAGTGCGAATGGCATGCAATTAAAGGAAGAAGTACCCCACTTTATCCTAAATGTGGTTTTTAGATGGCCTGGTTCCACTACTAGCACCTGATTATATCTGGAGAATTGATCTAGCAATGAGAACATCTTCAACCTAGATACTATTTGAGGTATTTGCTCCATAGATGGCACTAGGTAGTTATCTTTGTTAGATGCCCATTTGAGATTGTGAAAGTCGACACACATTTTTATCTCACCAAAATTTTTCCTGATAGGGACCAAGTTTGAAACCCAAGTATATTCAAGCATCCAATAACTTCCTTAACTCCTTTTGGATAAGGGGCTCAAGCGTTGGATGAACTTTCCTCAACTTTTGTTGAAACAACTTCACCCCTTCTTTAATAGGAATGACATGTTGGATAATACATGTATCATATGTATTTAAATCATCATGTTTCCATGCAAACACATCATGGTACTATTTGAAAATACAAATAAATGCCTTTTGATCTTGTGGAGAACAACATGTATTTAATTTTACATATTTTGGATTGTCTTGAGTTCCCAAGTTGACTTGTTAATATGATAACTTAGAGATTTTAGTCTTAGTGTTAACTGGTCCTCTGAATTGGTTTTGTAGGTCATACATTTTTTCTAGAGACACCACACCTTTATGCATAATATTCCCTTTCGTTGCTTCAACTGCTTCCTGCAAAGCCTTATCTTGCTCATCTTCTTTAATGGACGCATCTTTAAACACATCCACATTGGCCATAAAATGTAGTATCTACTGGTCGTCATTAAAAACACAAAAGTTAGTTACATTATTAGGCATAAATGGCTTATAAATAATCACTATAGAAATTCCATCTCTTAAATATGACATCCTAGCAGTCGCATTAGGTAATGTATCTACAGTAGCATTGCAAACTCTAGGAACAAAAACAATATTAAATTCTTTAAGATGAAAAATGAGTCACCATACCTCTTGTTGGTAGTTTTTCAAACTTGGTGAAAGACAATGGATGGTATTTCGTACTTGGCGAGTGATAAACTTTGAATCACCAATTACCTTAAGCACCTCCACATTGAGTTCAATGAATTTATCTAATCCCAAAACGAGTGCTTCATATTTCTACAATATTAGTTTTTCACTTGAACTCCAAGTGGCATGATATAATATAATTTTTTTTTTGGGTATGTAAGAACACAACCAAATCTGGAGCAATCCTAAGCTTTGGAACCATCGAAAAAAAATTCCACAAATTAATAGCTACTAAGATGGTTCCTACATTATTACTACTATGTACATCTATATTACAAGATTCATTTACACCAGTTGGACTACATGGAAGTAGCTCCAACTGTGCATCACACGGGACAAGTGATGACTACGCTTGATAATACCCGTGATCAATCTATAAGAAACAATTTCCATAGATGATGTCTGCAAAGCCAACACAATTATTATGTACCTCTAGTGGTGTCACCATATAATTCATGTATGGTTCACTTTCTACTTGAATCTGATTATTTATGCCCTAATATGGAGGCCAAAAATGTGTCTAGTTTGTTGATAAATATCTTTGTAGCTTACTCCACCAATATCTACCTAACAGTAAACCATAGGCTTCAGAAATGTCCACAATGAAAATGTTAATGCATTGGTGTACTCTATGGTCTTATGAAAGGAAGATAATAACATTATGGAGCTCACCAACTACATGGACCAATGATTTGTCCATCTCAATGATTCGTGCATCAATTTTATCGCATTTAGAATTAATTTTCTTGGCAACAGATAGAGGCATTGCATTTGCAGATGCACTCAAATCAACAAAATAATTATGAAAATTATAATTAAATATTTCAAATTTTAGGATAAAAAGGGGGAAAAGAGTGATAGTCTTTAAATTTACAACATTAACTACAGATTCGAGAATACAAATAGACTTACAAGACACCATTTGGGAAATAGGAACTTTATCACCTGACAAAGGATGTGATGAAAATGATTAGACAATTAGCTTGTGTTGGCCTATTATCTTTGCGAGCTCGAAGATCAAAATGTTAGCATGATCTCTCTTCATATCCTCAAGGATGTTATAATCAATACTTTCGTTTCTAATAGGAAGTATTGAAGTATCTAGAGGTGTAGCCTTATTTATAACTTTCAGAGTAATGGACTTGCTTTTATTGCTAGTGGAAGTGTTCTTAGAAGTAAGAGCACTTTCAGGATTATTTTATGTGCTCTGAGAAGGATGGTGGTAAAACTGTTCTTAAGAATTACTTCTTCAACTCTTTCTCATAAATGAGTCCTTTTCTCCTCAAACTATAATGACCAACTAGTTGCTGAGGAGGAGCTTCAATTGCTGGTGGTTCTTCAACACTTTTCTTATCAACATTGAATATGATATCAAAGGAATTAACTGATTTTTCAATACTTGAACTTTCCTTGGCAATGACAGGTTCATTTGTTTCTTCCATCTACTCAGACTACTCATTTACTAATAGGGTATCCACAATATGTGCTCTCATAGCATTCATGTTGTGATGCCACTATGGGAATGTTTTCTCTAAATGCCTCTCTTAACGGAAGGTGCAATAGTTTTCCATGCTTGAAATTTCAACATTAAACACAACATTTGAGCTCTATGCAGATTTTTCCAGTTGATTATTGTTATTTCTTCTCAAGAAAAATGACTTAGAGAACTTGCTGCTCGTTGATGCATCACTTGACTTTCTCTTTAATTTATATACTTCATTAGTAAGTCACTTTAAATATTTTTCCAAGCTTTCCATGTCGAAGGAATCCTTTTCCTTGGTTTTGATTGAAGAGGCTTGAGTTTTCTAACCAACATCCTTGGTATCTTTAGAATCCCTATGATCTCTTATTTCTACAATGAAACACAAGTCCTTTTCAACTACAATGGTTTCTGCAAAATTTAAAGCCAAATTCTCCTTTGCAGCTCTCTTGACAAATAGAAAAATGTTTATAGGTAAGGCAACTGTGTCATAATAGTTAGTGATGGTATCATGTGGTTGCACATCAACGGGGAACTTATTCAATATGCGGTTAAATATTTGATTGAAATCTTTTAATTCTCCTTGTCCCCCATCTTTATATTTCCAAGTTATTTTAATAACTTGACATGGGTTTTTTCATCTACAAAATTTTCTAAAAATAACTCTTAAACTCCCTCCAGCAATGTATTGAATTGGGAGGAAGACTATGGTTCCAAATTGCTTCTCTACCTTCTAAAGTGAATGTAAAGAGTCTACAAGCAAAATCATTGAAACGTACCTCAAGCATTTGTAAGTGCATGTAGAAATCATCAATATGGTCCTGAGCCTTTGCCTTCTTATATTGATCTAACTTGGTAAGTAGCTTCTTCAGGTGTTTGGGCATCTTATGAAGATTATATGGAAGAGAAAGTGGCTCTTGGGCCATCCAATCCAAGTCTTCATTAACCATTTATTCTCTTTCTTCCTCCTTTTCTGAATCTAAAGAGTCTTCTCCTTCACCATTCAAATCTTCGTTATAACTAGGTTTTTCTTCATCAGAAAAATGAAAATCTCCCTCATCACTATGTAAACCTTCCTCAATAGGTGGAAGGTTCCCTTGTTGTAATGTCTCTTTTGAGGGTTTTTATAACTCTTCAAGGGTGGAAATAACTAAATATTCCACTAATGAAACCAATACACAAGTACGAGTTGTTCCTTTCTTTCTTGGATTATGAGTAAGATTACAAGCAACGAAGTAATCCAAGAGCCCTTACAAACTAACGAGTAATTCACCGAAGTATCCGAAGTTGGTCATAAGTAACTTTAAAGTTTGTTCCAGAACAAGATGATAAGATTCTCCAATCTCAAGAATGGGAGTTTGACTTGAACTCAAACCATTATTGCATTGCACATATGCTTTGTTGTTGGGGTGAGGTAGATTATCAACCATTAAAAGGTGGTGACCCTCCTAGCACCAAAATGTTGATGGTGTTGGATCCTACCAACATACAAGGGATCTCCTCGATATGAAGTCCCAATTAGACCTCACATAGTTAGGTATAGGAGTCCCATCCGAAAATATGGACCAATTTCCATTTACTTAAATATTTTCATTGGCTTGAACAATTAGCATAAGAGAGAAACATGCATGTAATTCTGAATGAGAAAGAGAGTATTCCTTGTGAAGTGTTCCATTGTAAATGTATCGAATTTATTTCATTGCAAGGAAACAAAGTGATATTTTAAAATAAAAGTAGTAGTACTATTCTAGTAAAGACACACACATATATGTGAAGAAGAATCATTAGTCATCAAGCAAAGTAGTTCACATAGATTCAACGATCATTATAACAATCACAACACACTTTCAATAAGATAAGATCCAAAGCCACCAAAATAGTTCAATTTCTTTAGAACAGTTGAATGCCAACATAAACCACAAACATTTAAATAATATTCTTGAAACATCCAAAATCTATGCATGAAAATGTGTTGGCCAAACAGGCTTCAAGTTTTAAGCAAAAGTTCCAAGATACAGGAGTATAATGAACATCACTAGCTCCAATAGTGGAGCGTTAGAGCCACTACTTGCTCTCCAAAAGAACTATCCCTATATCTCTAATACCTTATAGGAGAATCCAAGGCAAACATTCCTTTCTTTGAGTAATGGGGCTTCCTTTATAACTAGAGGCATGAATCTTCATATCCCCATGACTCTTGAAATTCCTACATGACTTTTCAACTTCTAATGACTTTTAGACTTCTATACAACCATTAGACTTCCAAATGACTATTGGACTTATTTATGTCTTTTGGAATTCCACATGTGACCTTTAGACTTCTCTATGTGGATCTTTTGTGCTTATATGACTCTTGGACTTCCACATATTACATTTACAAAATTACATCATAATTTCCACATCATCTCGTGACGATATCATAACAAGTCATTGACATAGATGACTTGGACCCATAGTGACTTGTGACATGGAATTTCTTGAGAGGTGACAATTCTGCCACTTATGTCTTTGATACTAGGTACAAATTTCTCATTGCTATTTTCTTCTACCCTCCAAAGGCTCTCGAGATCATATGGAGTCTTTATGGATCACTTCAATAATCAAGATTCAATTTTCTTTGACTTGTCACAACATGTGTTATTTTTTTCTTGAATGTTTCCTTATGTTTCTCCCTTCAACAAATATCCTCATGCATCCTTGCCATGCCGTTTTTAAAACACCTACAAGTAATATCACTCACGACAAGCAAACATCAGCCCAAAAATATCCTATTCTAACATGTTTCATACAAATATCCTGACTGTGAGTTAGTAGTGTGCTTGGGAAGAGAAAAGAAAGTTTATGGGCATAGGGCACACTGTCAAGGTATAAGTGATGAGTGTTGAGGACTGAGGATGCATTATGCACTCCACTAGGAAGAGGAGGCTTGATGGAGGGTGCAGGGTGTAGTCTCAAAGGACAAGGAGGCTCAATGATGCTTGTTGGTGTTCCATGCGCTCAACCGGGGAGGCCTAAGTCACAAAGAGGGCATAAATTATGTAGTTCAAGGCTCAAGGGAGGCTTGATGTTCACTATTGGTGTGCCATGTGCTCAAATGAGTCACAAGGTGTAGTGTCAAGGCTTAAGGAAGACTTGATGTTCACTATTGGTGCACCATATGATTAGCTGGAAGAGGGACTTGAAGAAGGGCGTAGTTCAGAAGAACAAGGAGAGTTTGTGGATTAAGAGTGTGTTGTGCACCCAAGAGGGATGGAAGGCTTAGCTTGGGTGCATGGTGCATCTTCAACAAATAAGAAGGGTCCGACTAAGCCTTGGGAGTGTTCTGTGCACTCTCCCTTGCGTAGTGGGAAAGTTTGTGAAAACCAAAATTTGTCTAAGTCTGGAAGATAAAGCATGGAAAAACACAATGAGTTAGGAGTAAAACTAAGTGAAACACATAAAAAATCATTATTAAAACTAAGAAGGACACAATACTGATAATTTTATACAAAAAAAAAAAAAATTTACAAACATTCTCCAAGTATAACAAACAAAGTAAAACACAATGAGTTAGGAGTAAAACTAAGTGAAACACATAAAAAATCATTATTAAAACTAAGAAGGACACAATACTGATAATTTTATACAAAAAAAAAAAAAATTTACAAACATTCTCCAAGTATAACAAACAAAGTATGTACGATTGCAACTAAAAGTGTCATTTTATGACTAGAAAGCATGTTATGAATATGGAGTGCATTATAGATGTTCTTGATGATGCGATGACACTTAGGAAAAGAAAGAACACTTAAAACGTGTAAAATAACATGAAATGACACTTGGAAACCAAAGTGATGCTTAATATGATAGTAAGATAAGCTCCAAAATTTGAATGTAGAAAAATTTTGGAGGGTGTTGTAGTAGCTACAAGAAGTGGTTAATGGTGAATGTGATTGAAGGATTGGTTTTTCCTAATTAACTTTAAAATTGTATGGATTTTTTGAGAAATGAAAACAAGTTTGTCATTAATACCCAATGGATTTAACAAAGGTAAGAAGCTTTTAGTGTGTAAATATTGTTAAAATCTGTGTGATGTATCCATGAGTTAGTATGGCATGATTTGGCATGACGCTCATATTATGAATCAAGATGGTACATATGCTTGGTGAATTGAGTGCATGCATGTTTATATGAGACAAATAAATTGCATGATTAAATGTCCTGATTTTGAGGAATTTTTTAGCAAAATGAGTGGCATGAATTGCTAATTTTGTAGCATCAGATAAATGTTCTAGTCTTAAATTTGGTTAGAGAGGCTAAGAAACAAAAAATCTCCAAAGCATAGAAAAAATTTCAAAATAAAACACATAGAGATGGCTCAATTAAGTTAATTGATCAATAATTAAATATTTCCAAAGTATAACTTACGAAAAGTGATTAATTAACAACATTTAATTGAGAAAGGAGAGAATTCTCTAGAATCTCACATGAATCGACCCAAAGATGATCTTAATCATCGGTGAGGATATAATCATGGTCATTGGTTCACCAACGAGAGAAGATATGAGTAGGTCGATGGGGTTGAGGAGGACACATTTGGAGAGCGAGTTTACTTAGCAAATCGAGCTACCCAATTGCAGTGATTCAATAGGGAGAGAAGTTCAATCTGGAAGGGATGTAGAGGCTGAGAGGGAGTAGCAGATGTGATTTTGGAGGAAGTTTCAGTTCCAGCGAGGCAACAATAATATGCAACGTTATTCCATAGTGAGGGTGCGCAAAGAACTTTAGTGAGCAGTTCGATTTGGTTGTGGAGGAGGTCAATTCAAGTTCTAGAGGTTAGGATACTTTTCCAAAGGTCTGAAGAGTCACTTCTAATAGTAGTAGTAGATAGGATGACTTATTCAGAGGAAATTTCGAGCCACACGTGTGATGGTCTACCCAAGCAATGTGCAAAAGGCCAGTGCAAGAGTTTGGATGACCAATTTTTCTGACGTAAGTTGTGTCGAGATTGCTCGTGGAGCATGGTAAAATTCTCTCAATAATTTTTGTCATATTTTCTTGTTGTTCGATTTCCAATTTGGGCATCTAGATATTGTACTCAGATTACTTAGTACCACATAATAATAAAACCCTCATTTGCTGCACCAATTTTACTGCATTGGGTTTTTCCAGGGACAATTGTCCAAAAATAACTATGTCAATTTTATTGTGCATGTGGATTATTTTCTCAGTTCCTATTTTTGCTTTCGTAGTATTTTTTATGGTGAAGAAATTATAGTGTGAATTATTCGTTGTTTATCATAGCAAATAAACTTCTTAATAATTAATCTGTTAGAAAAATAATTTCCAATTGCTGCATTTCAAGGAATTTTCACATGGTATTAGAGTAGAGTTGAAGATACATTAGTGGCTCAGTGACGAGGACAAAGTTTCTAGCTTCAGAGGGAGTCTCTGAGCATAGTTTATGGTTCTGCGACGAGGGCCAACCAAGAAATTTAGATTACTAGGAAGAGTTTGATTTTTAGTTGCAGGTGGCATAAAAGTTTGAATAGCCCAATAGAAGTTCTATTATGAAGTGGTGGTGCTGGGAAACATTTCTAGTGAGAAGATAAGATATTTCATTGAGTAGATCTAGGCACAGTTGGTTTGCAACTAGAATAATAGTAGCATATCAATGCTCACTCAAGACAAAAACACACACACAAAAGGTTTTTTCTTAGAGGGTTTCTAGATTCAGTTTTCTAGAGGAAATCTGTGATTTATAGTAGTAGGTGGTAGTAGTAGCTAGCAGAACTATGCATTCTAGGAGGAAGTGTGAGTAGAAGTGCAACAACCAAGCAAGAAAGGAATGAAATTCCTGTTTATTTCCTAGTTGTGAGTTTTGCAAAAAATGGCCTCAACAGGGCTTCGAGATCATGATAGGCTATATGGAGCCTCAAATTATTGTATTTGGAAAGCCAACATGTCTTTCCTACTAGATGAGCATGGTCTAAAGTCGTACGCAGAAAGGGTTGTATCTATACATACAAACCCAAAGAAACTAGAGAACTATAATAAGGATATGGCCAAGGAGAAGTGGTTGGTCCTTGATGGTGTTCAGGATCATATTTTTCCACACTTAGCGGCCAAGAATATGAACAAAGATATGTACGATGCAGTTGTGACGCTTTTCCATAATCCTTCAGAGGTAAGGAAGATGTTCTTGAAGGAGAATTTGACGACCACTAGGATGCACAAGGGTGAAGGAGTTACTCCTTATCTCACTAGGATTTAGAGTGTCCAAGATGAGCTTGCCATAGTTGGAGAAGCACCTCAAGAGAGTGAGATGGTGCATACAACTCTCAATGGTTTCACCCAAGAGTGGGATACCTTTGTCCAAGGCATCATTGGATGAGATAATATACCAAGTTGGGATTAATTGTGGTCATATTTTACATAGGAGGAGATGAGGCTTGATCTAGTTGAGAGAAATATCAATGGAAATAGTAACAAAGGACCGAAGGATTTGAAGGAAGGGGATAACATAGCCCTTACATCAAAGGGAAAGGAAAATAAGGTCCTAGTCAAGGATAAGGCTCGTAGGGAGGAGAAAAGAAAAAAAGGATATGTCGAAGATAAAATTCTTTAGGTGTGGTGAGTTTGGTCACTACAATACCCAATGACTAAAGAGGAATAAGGAAAAGAAGGAGAAGTAGGGTTAGGAAACAACTTCAGAAAATATTGACAATTTTTCTTCGAGATTGGAAGATGAATTCACATTCCTCTAAGAGAGAAGTGGGGTGACATTGAACTTTAGTCACCATAGTTGCAAAGTTTTGGGCAGGGTCTAAGGGTGATAACATCAGATAGTTTTTTCCTCATGGATCATTACCATTTCTATAGGGCCCATAATATTCAGTAGTAGTTGGATCATTGTTAGCATGGAGCAGTCAATTCTTGAGGAGATAGTTACAGTACTAGTTGTAGTAAGATATTGAGGGGTGCAGAGCAGTTACAACATTAACAGTCACTCAGTGGACAAAGAATAGGCTAGTAATAATCAAAGACTTAGGAGACAATTGCGAAACAATTAGAGAGACATGATTTATTTAGATTTATCAGTTGTAGTAGCAACAAAAACATGAGGTCAGTTGCAATGTAGAGTAGAGTTGGTAGCAATACATGGTTTACAATGAAGTGTCAACGACAACATAAATGCATGATGGTTCAACTATAGAGTGACAAATGAATCAGAGTTACGTAGTGGTTGGTGGACAATGGTAGATTGTCACAATTATGAGACATCAACAATGTGTATGGAAAAATGAGAGAAAACACCTTCCTCGCTAAGAGGGAGTGTTATTTTTGTAGCATCAAACAAGTGTTCTATTATCAACTTTGGTTAGAGAGGCTAAGAAACACAATATATCCAAAACCCAGAAAAATTTTCAAGAGAAAACACCTAGATATGGATCAATTAAATTAACTAATCAATCATTAAATATTTCCTAAGTCTAACTTAGGAAAAGTAAGACAACAATTAATTGAGAAAGGTGAGAACATCTATAAATTCACATGGATTGAATCATAGATGATCTTAGTCATTTATGACGATGTAATCATGGTTGTTGGTTCACCAATGAGATATTATAACATCAGGTCGATAGGATTGAGGAGGATACACTTGGAGAGCGAGTTTCCTTGGTAGACCGAGCTACCCAATTCCAGTGATTCAACAGGGAGAAAATTTTAAGCCAAAAGGGATACAAAGGTTGAGAGGGAGTAGAAGAAATGATTTTGGAGGAAGTTATTAGTTCCAAAGAGGAAAAAAACAAGAGGTAGAGTTATTCCACAGTGAGGCTTTGCAGGGACTGCACATGTAACTTTAGTGAGTAGTTCGATTTGGTTGTGGAGGAGGTCGCTTCAAGTTCTAGAGGCCAAGATAATTTTCCAAAGGGTCGAAGAGTCACTTCTAGTAGCAGCAGGTAGGATGGCTGATCAAAGGTAGCTTTGAGCCACATGTGTGAGGGTCTTCACAAGCACTGCATATAAGGGAAACACAAGGGTTTGGATGACCATATTTTCTAAGGCAAGTTGTGCTGGGATTGCTCATGAAGGATGCTAAAACTCCCTTAATAATTTTTGTCAGATTTTCTTGTTGTTGGATTTCTAGTTCTGGCATCTAGGGATTGTACTCAGATTATTCACTGTGGCATAATAGTAAAACCTCATAAGTTGCAATCGCATTGGGTTTTTTTGCGGAAAATTGTCCAAAAATAACTGTGTCAACTTTATTGTGCATGTGCATTATTTTCTCAGTTCCTATTTTTTCTTTTGCAATATTTTCTATGGTGAAGAAATTGCAGTGTGCATTAGTCATTGTTTTCCGTGACAAATAAACTGCTCAATAATTAACTCGTTAGAAGAATAATTTCTAGTTGCTTCATTTCAAGGAATTTTCACATGAATCTGTCTATCTCCGAAAGAAAAGTGGAAGATAATTACTCATGAATTTAGAGATATGTATCTTTTATTTTTGACCCTTTGGTTGAAGGAATAAATGTTTGAACACACTATTAAATGCTTGTTCCATTCATGTTTAATTCTTGAAATATAATTCTAAAATTTGTACTTGAGGTACTTCTGTATGTTTCCTAAAATCCATGAAGTTTTCATAGTTTGAAAAGTCCTAGAAAAGAAGATATAACAAAAATATCAAAGTAGACTTGTTTAAAATTTATTGAAGGATTGTTCACAAAATCTAACTTTCATAGGGTATATCTCCAAAAGTGTAGTGAAACCAATTTTGAAATTTGAACCAGATGTCCCCAAATATTTCTCATTAATATGGTCCAAGTTTCATTGCCTAAACCTCCTAGAAAAGATAGTTATTGCAAAAATTCCAAAATGACCTATTTGAAACTGATTTCAAGAGCATTCATGAACCTTAAATTTCTTAGAGGATATATCCGAAATTATAGTGAACCAAGATATGAAATTTGAACTAGATGTTCTTCAATATTTCTCCTCAATATGGTCCAAGTTTCATGGTCTAAAACCTCCCAGAAAAAAATGATAACAAAATTTTCAAACTAACCTATTTGAGACTAATTTTAGGAGCATTCAAGAACTCTAACTTCCTTAAATAATATCTATGAAAATATAACAAATCAAGATTTGAAATTTGAACCAGATATTATCTATTTCTCTTCAATATTCTCCATGTTGCACTATCTAAAACCTTCCATAAAAAAGTTATAGCAAAAATTCCACGATGATTTGTTTGAAGCGAAAAAACACTATGATCATGAGCTATGATACCAAATGTTATGAACCTATTGACGATACTAGATACTACCAGCATACATGGAATCTCCCTGATATAAGGTCCCAATTAGATCTCACACCATTTGGTGTAGGAGTCCCCTTCAGAATACAAACCAACTGTCGTTTTACTTAAAGATATGCCTTAGATTTAACTATAAGCATGAGAGATAAGTGCAAATGTCCTTTGAATGAGCAAGTGAGTGTGCCTTGTGAGCATTCAATTGTAGATGTATCAAGGTTATCTACTGAAAAGGGGGAAAATAAAGTGAGCCTCTAAGAGAGAAGTAATAGTACTACCCTAACGTAGACATGCATGACTGAGAAACACTTGTCTCACATCACACGCAAGAGTTCATATATGTGATGATCATTATACACATTACAACACACTTCTAATAAGTTAAGCACTGAGGTCACCAAAATAGTTCAATTACTCTAGTACATGTGAAAGCAAAACAAAAACCATAAACATCCAAAGCATAGTCCTAGTAACATTCACAATCTTTGTGTGAAAAAGTGTTAGCCTGGAAGGATTTGATATTAAGTAAAAGTCACAAGATACATAAATACAATCAACATCACTAGCTCTAATAGTGGAGCGTTAGAGACACTACTCGCTCCCCACAAGTACTAACTCTGTCTCTCTAATTCCTTATCGGAGAAGCCAACATTAAAAGTCATTTACATGAGAAATGAGGAACCTTTTATAAATTGTTGCATGACTTTTCACATCCCATGACTCTTGAATTTCCAAATCCTAATGACCTTTGGACTTCTACAACCTTTGGACTTCCAAATGACTTTTGGAATTACATATGACTTTTGGTATTACATGTATTTTGGAATTCCATGACTCTTTTGTCCATGCATGACTCTTGGGCTTCCACTTATTATTCTTTACAATGATTTAAAAATTACACCATAACTTCCACATCATCATGTGATGAAGACGTGACAAGTCATTATCTCTGATGACAGGGACTAATACTGATTAATGATATGGAGTTTCTTCAGTGGTGACATGGCTGCCACTTGTGTCTTCGTTCTTCATGCAGCTTCTTATTATTGATGCCTTCACCCTCCAAAGGGTCTTTGATATTGGATTCTCTAGGGTGCTTTGATCATCAATATTTCAATATGTTATTTGTTCTTCAATGATTCCTTTATTGCATCTTCTTTGCCTGATCTTCCTTTTGCGTGCTTATCATGAGGTTCTTGAGATACTTGTGGCTACAATCATTCATGACAAGCAATCATCAACCTAAAAATATCCTAGTCTAACATGTTTTATGTAGATTTTCTATTCATTCCTTTTCAATGCACTTAAAAGGGAGAAAGAGAGCTTATGGGCACACTTCAAAAGGATAAAGGGATGAAGGGGGAGGCTTCATGTCTTCAACATGCACTCATGCACTCAAGAGGAAAATAAAAATCAAGACAAAGTAAATAGTGCAAGTCCGAAGGATGACGGGGAAGGATTTGGGCGCATTATGTGATCAAGGGAGAGAGGTAGGGTGTAAGGCACATTCCTAAAGGTTTATGGAGGAAGGATTCAGGTCTTCGAGGTGCACTCATGTGCTTAGGAGGCCCAAGAGGACGCATGGTGCAAGTATGAAGGATGAAGCTTTGTGCCTTCAGAGTGCGCTCATGCACTCAAAGGGTCAGGAGGAAACATGGCACATCGTGGAAGGATGAAGGGTTGAGATTAATGCCTTCAGGATGCAATCATGCACTCAAGGAGGGAACACTTCTTCGAGTCGAAGGAGTGCACTCAAAGGAAGACTTAGTCTATTGAAGGGCACAATTCAAAACATGGAAGGGGAAAGGGTTTAGGGAGTGCGCTTTGTGCTCTTGGAGGGCGTATGACGCACTTCCAAACAATGAAGGATTCCCGATTAAGGCTTCAGAGTGCTCTCATGCACTCTTGGCCTTACTGGGTTCACTTTGTAACCAAAGTTTTTCCAAGTGTAGAAGATAGGAAAATGGGTGAACAAGATGAGTTTTAGACATAAAACCATGTACGACACATACCAAATCATTGAGAAAACTTAGAAAAGCTTGAAAAATGATAAGTATACATCAAAATTCCACTTTACATGCATTCCCTAAGTACAACAGGTGAAGTCTGTGACCAAAAAGTATCGTTTTACAACAACAAAGATTTTATGACCATGAAATACACCAAATATGTTCTACTCAATGTAACGACACTTGAGAACACTCAAGAACACTTGCACATAGGACGACACGAAACGACACTCGACGACCAAGGTGACACTTGACACAATGATAAAGTAGGCTCCAAAATTTGAATATAGTGAAATTTTTGGAGGGTGTCATAGCAACAACAACAAAACCTTGCACTTTAAAAATGATAAGAAACCAATTATAGTCATCTTCAAGGGGGGAACCTCCTTTTACAATGAATACAATGTACAAGACAATATTTGATGATCCTAAGACTAGGTCTCCCTAACATATATATAGAAGACAAATGATACAATTATAATAAAATGTGACCATGGGAGGTTCTAGCCTACATAAAAATATAACAATAGAAATGTAATCACCAATTATCTAGGGCTTAAAAATGGGTTTTAGGGCTAACAAGGGTTTTATATAAGGTTTATTAAAGACATAACATTTAATTTTTAAAAAATATCTCAAGCATCATAGACAAGAAAATTTAATGTCTCATTCAATGTAAATAAAATGTATATCATCACCATCAAATAAAAGCAAACTTCAATATTAAGATAATTCTAGGTGCATATGTAAATGTGAAATCTCCCTCTTACTATCTCCCTATAACTTCTTAGTGTCTTCTTTCGAGTAGGTGGAAATGGAATGTAAGGAATCAATGCCGGGGGATTTTATTAGTTGTTGTTTTCCCCTTTCATGAACTAATAATTTTAGAGAGGATGGCTTGATCTCAATAATTGGTCTTGAGTAAATAAGTTAGCAAAAGTAACAACATCGCCAATGATTGGTATAGGTGGTTTCTTATGGTTGCTTGGCCAATTAGCAATCCCAAAGAAAGGTATATTTGGGTTTTCTCCCCATCCATCAATTTCAGGTTCTTGTTGAGGCAAAGAATGTGTGTTATGCCAAGATGAGGTTGTAAGGTGGTAGTAGTGAGTATAAAAGACGAGGTATAGCATTCCCACCCAAGAAATGAATAAAAACATTATCCTCTTTGTTCCTCCCTTCTTACCAAATGACAGTAGGTTTCCTTCCCCTATCCTCTTCGAGAAACTTGTGAAAATCTACTAAAGGAACTCATTTAATAATATGCACAAATATATCCATTATCCATTCTACAAACATCCAAAACATGTAACATATTATTAAAACACAATTACCAATCGGACGAGAGTTGTACCGAGGTCTCACTTTTTTAGAGGTTGCAAAAAATCATCCAATTTTGAAAAGTGGATTCAGAATAGACATTTAATTTGAAGCATATTTTTAAATTTTCCGATATATCAGGTATGGAGATATTTTTTAAAATGTTGGTGATTTTCATGCAAATTTTCTTGTCTTAAGTATACACATTTTTTTTAAATGTTGGTTATTTAACCAATTTTCAAATTGTCTTCTTCTTCTTCTTTGTTTTCTTTTTGAGATGTATATTTTTAAGTGTTTTTCAAGTTTGTGTTTTTTGTTTCTCTTTGCAATGTTTTTCTTTAATGTAATTTTCAATTTTTTTACAATGTTAAAAAAAGTAATAATATTAATATCTTGAAGTTATGATTTTTAATAGATTTATGTATTGTTAATTAATACGTGAATCCACAAAATAATTGTACCTAAAAAATAAAATTTTGAAAATCTGACAAAAAAATACACATTTTTCATATAAATATAATTAAAAATACATATTTTAGGACATTTATTTATAATAAAGGTTTTATATGGAAAATTATTGACCAGAAAAATTTGAAAAAATAACAAATTTTTAAGACTTTTATGTCAAAAAAATTGATAATATTTGACGTTTTTTTTTCCAAAAATAATGATTCACATATAATTTTAAGTAAAAAAATACATATATTAAAAGATAAAACAACTTTACCAAAAATAAAAGAAAATAAAAAAGAAAAATAAAATTATTTAAAATAAAATAAATTGAATTTTTTTTAAAGAAAAATAAAAAATTTAAACAAAAATTCAAATAATAATTAAAAGTTTTGAAAAAAAATAATCAGTAAATAAATAAATAAAACAATATAATTTAGTCAAAATCAATATTAAAAAAATGGAAAAAAAAATTAAAAGCAAAAAAATCAATTACAATTTAATACAAAGGCTACACAGTAGCTAGTACCAGTACCTGTTGCTTAGCTTACATATAGCGTAATTAAACCAAAAGTTAATAAAAACAAATTTCATCACAAAAATCAAACAACTAATAAAATATTGTGTTCTTGAATTTCATCACCAAAAATTAAGAAATATTGTTTATATTAACTTATATATGTGTGTTTTAATATATATATATATATATATGTGTGTGTGTGTTTTAATATATATATATATATATATATATATTATATATATAGAAATTAATTTTAATAAAATATATTTTTAATATAATAATAAGTCATCTTAAATTGAAAATATGAAGAAATAATTCTAATTCATGGAAATAACAGAAAAAAGAGAAAAAAAAATTAAATAAACAAGAAATAAAACAAAACACAAGAAATAAGGAATTAATAGAAATGGAAGTTATTAAAGAGCTCATAATAAGACCTCGACCAATCACCTTAAAGACAAATAAATTTAAATAATAACAAAAAAATGAATTCCCAAGGTTAAAATATGGATAAACGACATAAATTTTTGGTTAAAGACAAACTAATACACAGTCAAAAGAAAAACTAAATGCGTAATACCATATCTACAACCAATATAAAAAACATTTCACAAATTAAAAAAAAAAAAAAACAAAAAACAAAAACAAAAAACTTTTTAGGCTTTACTTGTGAATATAAGAAAAATATAGGGAAACATAAAGTCAAATCCTATTTTATTTTTCCTTTTTTCAAATATAACGAGAAACAAAATATCATCACATACATAACCAAAAATTTGAAACAATGCATGTTTAAACCGTCTTACCATTCACGTGTTTCAACAAATCGAGATCGAGTGTATATATATGAGTAAAGTAGGCAAATGATATGTCAAAATATTATATTAACCATGGGATTATAACCATGCCACACATTGTGTTCGTAACAATACTCGGGAGAAAGAAGAAAAAGGAAGGAAGATAGATAATAAAATAAAATATAGTGCAGGGAAAAACCATTGCTTATTTTCCCGTCGGTGATAAGGTATTATATAATCCAAGAAATTCAATTCCAAAACACATCGTTCTTAATGTTTGAAAAGGTATGACATGGAAGAAATTTAGTGGGGTAACAACCATGCTCCTAATTTTAATTACAAATATATATTCCAAGTTTTCTTTGGATTTAAAAGGGTGCATAGCAAAGGAGAAATGGAGTAAATGGAAATAGAACAAATCCATAAAAAACCTTTCAATAATAAACAATTAGATACCAAAACTATTCTTTACATTTTTAATTGCAGCAAAGTTACATACTTTCACTTGGTTGTTCCCTACCACTTTATATTGGTTCAACCTCTTGAGTTTCTTTCTAAATCACTTAGAATACATAAGTTTTTTACCAAAATCCACATTAAAAACTTAAATTGAGATTAAGGTAATCTTCCAAATCATGATTAGCTTTCAATGCCCATAGAAATGGCAAATGAAAATCATTAACCAATTAACCAACTTCACATCTCCTAACATGATTTCCAACCCATCATACATGCAAATATTTGAAAGAAATGCATTATATACACTCCAACGCATCGCCATTAATTTTAAATGAAAACCACTACATATTGCATATACCACCATCCAACAATACATATACCATGAAATCAAAACATATCATGTTTTATTATCAAGTTCACATGAGAGATTATAATGTATGGTCATGAACCTTACCATAGAATTTATACATTGCAACATTTTTACAACTAATATGTCATGCCACCACTTCAAACTAGAGCACCAATATAATATATTTATAACTTTAAACCCATGCCACAATGGAAATATAACTCCTACCATATCCCTTTGTATCATGTAATATCAACAAAAATTGTCATCACTATAGCATACTTCTTAAAAATAAGCCATAGGTTATCAAATGCCTCAAGTCAATTTTTTAATCGAGATTGTTGTCGCTGCGAAAAACACCCTCCAAAATTTTACCTACACTTGAATTTTGGAGCCTATTGTGGATCTTGCGACCAGTCGTTCTGTGGTCACTTCTTGATCGATCAAAGTCACTTGCTCGCACATGCTTAGTTTGCAACGAGTTCATGAACGAATTCTTCTACGAAAGCTTGAACAAACATAGCATAGTCCATCAAGACAATGTTTGTGTAATGTTCAATCCATTTCGACAGTGAGTGCGCACTGTTATTGACAATCCCTCACTTTTGGTTACATTTGTACTTTCATTTTGGTGAGTTTTCCAAACTACATCTTTTGCGCACCTTTGTTTTCGCGAGTGTCATTTTCATGTTTTCGACTATCACTTTTTCTTGCTTTCAATTTAATTACTGTATTTTTCATGTTATATTCACTGTGGCATGTGTTTCTTTCATTGTCATTCACGTATCACAAGTGTCATTCCCCCTTTTCTCTTCAAATTGTAAATGTCGTTTTTTCGCATGTTAGCTATCACACAATGTGTATAAGCTTGTTTTGGTGGTTTCAAGGGGTTATCTTTGTGTAAATGAGTTGATATAACCATGTAAACATCCATCACACTCATTCCCAAAGTTTTAACCATTGTCGCACAAGTGTTGTCATGGTTGTCACAAAGTGTATCATTAGTGTCGCACTTGTCGTAAGTCATCGCAAAGTTATCGCACTGAGGGAAGTATGTTGTTCATGTGTCCTGGGTGATCTATGTTGCTATACCATCAAGTGTTCTAAGTATGTGATCACAATCAATTCATATCACTGTTCACATCAGTTTCATTGATCCCCCTCACAGTCAAATTTTGGAAATTTCCCAACAACTTAGCTTCATCCGACCCTCCTTAACTACGCATTGTGAAGTTCCAACCCTCAAGATGCAATCCTGCCCCTTGACACCATGCAATGCACATTTCCTGCATCCCAAGAATGTGAAATGCGTAGTTCCAGTGCTCAAGCATGTACCTTGGCCTCCAAAATTTCATAATTCAGCCCTCCAACTTGGCCTCAACTACACATTGTGCAGTCTCTAAGCTCAAACTCGGACCTTGAGCTCCTGAGTTGCACAATTGTGCAATCATTAGGTCTGATCTGCCACCCATAATTTCGCACTTGGATGAAATAATGAAAAACCCCTCGTCCCAGCTCACCGGGTCCCAAAACTGCGCAATATTCCTGCCCAGTCCAGCTTGAACTACTCATTACTCAGTCTCAAGGCTCAATCTTCACCCTTACCTACTCGAGTTGCATAGTCACTGAGCCTCTCCCTTAGCTTGTAACTCAGTTTCAACTCAGTCAGTGGATCAGCATGCATCATCTTAGACTAGGGTTTTATCAGACTAATGTCATCTTATCATGAGTGGGTTGCAGATGCAGGTACTCTATCATGCTATGGAAAGATGATGAAGAAGGAGATAGAGAAGGAGGACATGCTAGAAGACACCTAAGGATAAGGAGATAAGATGATCATCAGGAAATAAAATGAAGGAACACCAGACTATAATAGAAGATGGAAGATCAAGACCACATTAAAGACTCGTTATCTTCAAGTCATAAGGAGAAGGAAGAAGAAGAACATACACCATCTTTTCAATAATACACAAAGAAAGCAACAACAAAGAATGACTTGACATTGCCATTTCATCATGCATTCCATGTCATCAGTATCATGTCATGTCATGTCACGAGTCATCATGTGCAATATCATTTTGTGGAATATGTAATTCAATATTGGAGAAATATAATTTAAATTGGAAGTCCAAGGGTCATTTATGTAATGTGAAAAGTCATGTAGGAAGTTGAAAAGTCATGAGAAGTCAAACATTCATGAGGGTAGTCCAAGTCACAAGGGAGGTGAAGGATCACCCCATTTGTTATATATACACCCTCATTGTATAAGAAAGAGAATTTTCACCTTGACTTCTCTCATAAGGCATCAAAGAGAAAAAGTTAGTGCTTTTTGGGAGTAATTCGTGGCTCCAATGCTCCACTATTGGAGCTAGTGATGCTCGTTGTATTCATGTATCTAGGGAATTTTACTTAATACTTGAAACCTGATGGCCGACACAATTTCATGCATGGATTGTAAATATTTGTAAGATTGTTCTGTGAATATTTATGATTCATGTTCTCTTTCACCTATACTGAATTAGTTGAACTATTTCAGTTATTTTAGTGCCTATCTAATTGAATATGTGTTGTAATGGTTGTAAAAATCGTCGCATCTATGTGGACTATTATGCTTTATGTTATGCAGTTATATTTTTGCTTGTGTGCACCTCTACTAGGGTTGTACTATTACCTCTCTCTTAGAGGCTCACCTTTCCTCCCTTCGCAGTAGAAGACCCTGTACACACCTGCAACCAAACATTTACCAGGCACAATTACTTACTTTTCGCAAAGGCACATATACGCTTCTCTCTCTTGCCAATAGTTAAAGCCAAGTTAAATCTATAAGAAAATATGGCAACAAGGCTGATACTCTAGATGGGGCTCCTATTCCAAACGGTGTGAGGTCTAATTGGGACTTCACATTGGGGAGACCCCCTTGGTTGATGTATTTCCAACACCATCAATAAATGGCGCTAGAAGGAGGGCCAGATGACAAGTTGTGCTTGTTGAGTATATTATGAACCTCTTATCTAAAATGGCACAGCCTCAAATCTTACTCCCGGCGTGTTTCTCTAATTTATCCATTTGTCAATTTTCATTCCCTGATGAGCCTCTTTATCACTTGTCTCAATTAAAGTTTGATGGTGAGGATGGGACATCCATAACCAAGCACATTTATGATTTTCTTAAATTTTGTGAATCTTATGAAATCGGCGATGAATATTTTGCTTGTGTGGTTTTCTTCCTCACCCTTGAAGGTCATGTTAATTGATGGTGCCATACCTTACCGCCTGATTCCATCCATTCTTTTCATCACTTCCCCCAAGAGATTTATCAAGGCTTCGATAGGTATGATTATTGAGATGTTCTTAAAAGAATTAATCAATTAAGAATGAAGCTAAAAGAATCATTTGAGGATTTCTTTGATTGATTCCTTCACCTTTTTTGTGAATTTCTTGAAGACTATACATATTAAGATTTCTTGAAACAAAAGTTTTAATTAAGCAAAGTCTTTCGGTAGAAATCATAAAAGAGAAATTTTTGCCCGACGCGTTTTGAACCAACAAGTGTGGTTCATCATCAAGACCAGATGAAGAGGCAAACCATGGTAAAGGCTTAAATAGAGAGCAATGCAGAGACATAATTTCAAGTAACGACTATATTTGAACAATAATATTTAAATTATGATAGTAATTTGTTAATATATTAAAAAAAATATTATGAAGTAACGACTATATTAAATGACTATTTTTTGAAAAATAATATTTAAATAATGATATTAGTTTATTATTTATTAAAAATTATTAAAAAGTAACGACTATATTAAACGGCTAGTTTTTGAAAAATAATATTTAAATTAATTTATTAAAACCAAATATTACTAGTTTTTGAAAAATAATATTTAAATTAATTTATTAAAAAAAATAAATAAATAAAAATCAAAGTCAAACTCTAAACAAGGAGGGAAGTCAAAACCCTAATCAAGACCAGATCATTTGATAAATAAAATAATTCATGGAAATAAAATAAACTAAATTAAAAATAAATAATGGAGAAATAAATAAATAAAACAAATATATACACAACTCAATATATTATTCAATGAAAATTAATCAATAAATAAATAGGGTCAACAATAAAATATGGGGTTGAGGCTCATTAAACAAATAACAAAAATATTAAAAGGAGTTAAGAACGAATATGATGATAAAATACATAAAAAAACACAAAGGATCAAGAAAATAAACTCTAATGAAGAATAAATCAACAACAAATACTATAAAAAGGACGCCAATACCTACATAGATAAACAAACATACAAATTCAATCCCAAAAAGAAGACTAAGAAACTAGGAGGACAAGACAGGGACCCAACTTCTACTAATATTCCAACCATCATCTCTATTCAAATTATTGGGTATTTTTTCAATTTCTAGGGCCTCCCTCAATTTACGTTGATGTAAATGACTAACCCTAGCAATGGCTCAGACCTCCTTAATGCAGATGTGATGCTTAGATTTATCTTCATGCTCCACCAAAGTATAGGATCAAGTCCTGCCATGATTGATGTCAGCAACATGCTCACGAATCCTTTGATTAATCGAGTGACCAATCTCACTAATGTAGAGGGTCCCACAAGAGCATGGGATAACATAAACACCCTTCATATTCTTGGAGTCCACTAGGTCTTTTACAGATCTAAGGGAGATTTGGATGGTATTTAAAGGCCTAAAGGTTGAATCCACCTTATGCTTCCTTAGGATCCTCACAATATTGTTAGTGGTCCCTTGGATAAAAGGAAGACGAACACCAAAAAATCGATCCTTGACATCTTTCTTAGTACTAGGACCTTTTTTAGCTCTGAGGAAAGCCTTAGTACATTGGTGTCTACTATACCCATTAATAAAGAAAACGATTAGGAGATGTGCTCTATCTTCATTAAGATGGTTGTCATAAAAAACTCTTAAAGCTCTAGTCGCTAAGGTGTTAAGAACACCAAGCTTTTGAGCTGGGAAATGATGAGAATTAGCATGAAGATATTGTTCCATATGAGTTTTCTTATGAAAACTTGATGAGAAAAAGAGACATTATCATTCCTTGAGAGGAGGACGTTAAGCAAGGGCAGGTTACCATTACATTCAAATTCCATGGTGAACTTTATAGAAGTAGATTGATTGTTAATATGGAGAAAAAAAAGTTCCAACTTTTCTTGACCATGGGACCAGATGACACAAGTGTCATCCAAAAACCTCTTCCACATCTTAGGCAGAAGACAAGAAGAAGTTAAGGTCTTTGATTCAAAATCCTCCATGAATAGATTAGCTACCACAAAGGAGAGGGGGGAACCCATGGTGACAACGCAAGTTTTCTCATAGAATTCCCCATCAATTGAAAATAAAGTAGAAGTAAGACAAATACCAACTAAATAAGCCATATCAGGATCTATGATGCGCTTGATGAATTCGATGGCCTCATTGATAGGGATATTATTGTAGAGGGAGACCACATTGAAGCTCATAAGCTTGTCATCTAGATCAAGCTTTAAACTCTTTAACTCATTAACAAACAATGCAGAGTCCTTGATGAAGGATTCTGTATGGCCAACAAGGGGCTCAAGCTTCTGGGCTAAATATTTAGCAAGAAGATAAGTTGGCCCTCCTATCATGTTGAAAATGGGTCTCAGAGGATCCCATTCCTTATGAATATATGTCATATTCATAAGGAAGGGGCTCCTCTGAGACCCATTTTCAACATGATATGAGGGCCAACTTATCTTCTTGCTAAATATTTAGCCCAGAAGCTTACGCCCCTTGTTGGCCATACAAAATCCTTCGTCAAGGACTCTGCATCGTTTGTTAATGAGCTAAAGAGTTTCAAGCTTGATCCAAATGACAAGTTTGTGAGCTTCTATCTGGTCTCCCTCTACACTAATATCCCTATCAACGAGGCCATTGAAGTCAGCAAGTACATCACAGATCTTGATAGGCCTTATTTAGTTGGTATTTGTTTTACTCTACTTACTTTTCATTCGATGGGGAATTCTATGAGAAAAATTGTGGTTTCGCCATGGGTTCCACCCTCTCCCCTGTGGTAGATAATCTATTCATGGAGGATTTTGAATCAAAGGCCTTAGCTTCTTCTCATCTTCTACCTAAGATGTGGAAGAGGTTTTTGGATGACACTTGTGTCATCTGGTCCCATGGTAAAGAAAAGTTGGAACTATTTTTCCTCCATCATAACAATCAATCTACTTCTATAAAGTTCACCATGGAATTTGAATGTAATGTTAGTTTGCCCTTCCTTGATGTCCTCCTCTTAAGGAATGATAATGACTCTTTTTCTCATCGGGTTTTTTGTAAGAAAACTCATACAAAACAATATCTTCATGCTAATTCTCATCATTTCCCAACTCAAAAGCTTGGTGTTCTCAACACCTTAGTGACTAGAGCTTGAAGAGTTTCTGATGACAACCTTCTCAATGAAGAGAAAGTAAATCTCCTAATTGTTTTCTTTAATAATGGATATAGTAGACACCAATGTATTAAGGATTTCCTCAGAGCTAAAAAAGGTCTTAGTGCTAAGAAAGATACCAAGGATCAATTTTTTGGTGTTCATCTTCATTTTATCCAAGGGACCACTAACAAGATTATGAGGATCCTAAGGAAGCATAAGGTGGCTTCAACCTTTAGGCCTTTAAATACCATCCGGAGCTCCCTTAGATCTGTAAAATACCTAGTGGACCCCAAGAATATGAAGGGTGTTTACGTTATCCCATGCTCTTGTGGGACTCCCTACATTGGTGAGAATGGTCGCTCGATTAATCAAAATATTTGTGAGTATGTTGTTGACATCAATCATGACAAGACTCGGTCCTCTGCTTTGGCGAAGCATGCAAATAAATCTAAGAATCACATCTGCATTGAGGAGGCCCAAGTCATTGCTAGGGTTAACCATTTCCATCATCATAAATTGAGGGAGGCCCTAGAAATTGAAAAAATACCCAATAATTTGAATAGAGATGATGGTTGGAATATTAGTAGAAGTTGGGTCCTTGTCCTATCCTCCTAGTTTCTTAGGCTTCTTTTTGGGTTTTATTTCATTTGTTTGTTTATCTATGTAGGTATTGGCGTCCTTTTTATAGTATTTGTTGTTGACTTATTCTTCATTAGAGTTTATTTTCTTGATCTTTCGTGTTTTTTTATGTATTTTATCATCCTATTTGTTTTTAACTCCTTTTAGTATTTTTGTTATTTGTTTAATGGGCCTCAACCCCATATTTTATTGTTGACCCTGTTTATTTATTGATTAATTTTCATTGAATAATATATTGAGTTGTGTATATATTTGTTTTATTTATTTATTTCTCCATTATTTATTTTTAATTTAGTTTATTTTATTTCCATGAATTATTTTATTTATCAAATGATCTGGTCTTGATTAGGGTTTTGACTTCCCTCCTTGTTTAGAGTTTGACTTTGATTTTTATTTATTTATTTTTTTTAATAAATTAATAGTAATATCATTATTTAAATACTATTTTTTAAAAACTAGCAGTTTAATATAATAGTTACTTAATAATATTTGTTTTTAATGTTGGACATAGATTGTCATTGACGTCAATATGGCAATATTCGAGGAGCTAGAGGAAGAAAATAGAGCCATAAGAGGAAGCAGACTGAGCCATTGGAGGAAGCAGACAAAGCCATTAGAGCCATCGTAGAGCATATGGATTGCATATACACTTTCGGGGGAAGAAATACTTAGTTATATGCAAATACACTATTGGAGGCGAAAGACTAAGCTATAGTGGAAATACATATATATCGACGATATGCTAATCGGCGGTTCGGCTATGTGCCATCACCCCAAACCCCCAATTGCGATACATATATGCAGACCTGATGACATATATGTCCAGGAATATAAACAGATGAAGTCTCGGTAGTATTTCATATATATTGTTATGTATGCAGGCCTTAAGCAATTGCAACATATATATAATCTATATATATATATACATGTATGATATAACGAACCCGCTACACATTATGTAATGGTGTATTACATATCGCATCCGCTTATCGGACCTTGCAAAGCATCAATTGAGATAAAGCATCCGGACCCGCTTAAACATTGTAACATGGCTTAATGATTATATTGCATCCGCAGGAGGATCGATCGTCGGCCATCGACGATGCCATGGGCTTGATGTATAAAGGATCCCAGAAACCTTGATTGCCGATTGCGAGATATGTAGTGTTATGAAAACAACTCACACAAAGATAGAAACGATAGATGAACACCTTAGAAATAAGCTTCTTTGAGGGGGAAACCTCATTTACATTACAAAAATGAACAATTCTTGGATGATACAAATGACAAGACCTCCTTTCTATATATAAGAGTCTAAGGGGTCATAATATAATCAGAGTCGACATAACAATAATAATGTAAGGGCACAATAATAACAATAGTGGGCTTCTATGGGGCACAATAATAACAATATGGGGACTACATAGGCACAATAATATAATAAGGGGATTGTACTAATAACAAGAAGGGGTTACACTAGTAGTATAGGGACCTAACATGTAGCAGATCTGATACAGAATAGATGTGGGTAAAATAACTCTTAAATTCCACCCTTTAGCCTTTTTGCTTGTTTTTGCTCATATTTCCTGTTTATTTGCATATTTGGCTTACGCGAGGTTTGGAGACAAAAAATACATTAAGGAATGCTTCCGATAGTTTAGGAGGCTGAACTAATGCCGATTGTGATTGCGAATGGGATGTGGCATGTCTATTAAACAATGACGTCTCTGTGTATGCCTGTTATCATTGAAAAATGGGGCTCTGTTACAGTTTTGAACACAAAACGACCGAAAAGCTAGGAGGTTGAATGGAAAGCTAGTGCAGAGGAAACCGAAAATCCAAATCAATGGAGAAGAGGGAAGCTAAAGTGAGCCTTGAAGAAGCTGAAGAGTCAGCGGGAAGCGAAAATGAATAGTCCGAGGCAACAGGAATACAAAAACAGGAAAAACAAGGAAGTTGTGTGCCTATAATCAGAGTGAGAGGAAGCCGAAGTATAGGCAAGAGAATCATGAGAACAGGAGTAAAGCAGAAGCTCAACAAGCTTGGGAGCAAAGAACTACAACAAAACAATTGATACCAGATTTGGGTTGGAGCCCAAGAGGTTGGAGCCTCACTGAAGTCCAAGTTGGAGCTTGGCAACTAAATGCAACTATATATATATATATATTTCATTCAACTGTTTGTGTTAATAAAAGCCCTAACTCCAGCTATCTATTTCTGTGTTCCATATGTATGTGTGTTTTTGGTAATAACAAGAACAATTAAAAAGAAATATTGATTCACCCGCCCCCCCTCAGTATTTCCAACAATTGGTATCAGAGTGGGCTTCTTCATATTAGCCTAACATCTTGAAGAAGGATTCATAGCCATGATGAGAAATCACGAAGCATCAGGAAGACCTCCTCTGTTCGATGGCACTAATTTTGGGTTCTGGAAAAAGAGAATGACCTACTACTTAATGTCCCTTGGACTTGAAGTCTGGCATTTCGTTCAAAATGAGTGCCAAATTCCTCCCACTCTTCCAACAGATCAAGATGAGAGGAATGCCTACATTGCAAATGCAAAGGCCTTAAACTCCATCACTAGTGGAATCACTAATTCCGAGTTCACAAAAGTCATGAATTGTAACTCTACCAAAGAAATGTGGGATAAGCTAGTTGGCTTATACGATGGAGACTCAAAAGTCAAGAAGGAAAAGCTTCAAACTCATAGAAGGTAATTTGAAAGTCTGAAGATGGAAGATGAAGAAGATATTTCATCATACTTCCTTCGAGTAGCTGAAGTGGTCAACTCCCTCAAAGGATTGGACAAAAATATTGAAGAAAGTACCATTGTTCAAAAGGTACTAAGATCTCTTCCAGACAAATTTGACTCCAAAATAAGCACCATAGAAGAAGCAAAGGATCTAGATACTCTTAATATGGATAAACTCCATGGAATCCTCACTGCCTATGAGATGAGGAAAGGCTCCAAAGATGAAGCATTCAAGGCTTCAAAATCAAAGAAGGGAAAAGAAAGGAATGACTGTAGTGATGACTTCGATGTGGAACCCGAATTGGCTCAATTTGTACGAAAGTTGAAGAGAGGATCTAAGCTAAAAGGTAAGTACCCTCTTATCTGTTTCAAATGTGGAAAAATAGGTCATTATGCTGCAAAATGTCCTCATAAACATGATAGTGATGATGAAGGAAATTCTAAAAGAAGGGTATATAATAAGAAAGGGACAAATAAGAAGAACTTCTTCTCTAAGAAAGATGAGTTTGATGAGGATGAATTTGTAGTCATCAAAAGGAAATCGGATGAGGAAAGTGACCATGATGAAAGCCAAGAAACATTATTCATGGCATTCACAAATGAAGATGACTCGGGTCTAGAAGGAAATGTGGATGAATTGTTAATAAGTGCCATTGAAGAAAATGAGAAATTACGGAATAAAATCATTTCTCTCAAGGTAGAAAATGAGGAAACAAGGAGAAGAGAAGATCTCTTGGAAACAAAGCTAAAAGAAAGAGAAGAGACTTGCGAAGAATGTGAAGCCAAAATAGTGTCTCTGAGGAAAGAATAGGAGCAAGTCAAAAAGGGTTGGAAAAGTTCTCAAATACTTGAGGCTATCCTAAAAAGTAAAAAACATCGACATGACAAGTCTGGAATAGGCTTTAAAAGAGAATCATCAAGCACTAAGAATAGTGTGAAAAGTTATGCCAATGCACTTTCCAGCAACCCAAAAGAAGAAAAAGTATGTCATCAAAGGCGCATCCCAAATCCAAAGAATGAAGAGAGAATAACACCAAAGAAGAATGTGGACTCGAATCATGGATACTACAACAAATACAAACCAGTATTCCATCAAAGGCCCATCTCAAATCCAAAGAATGAAGCGGGAGTAATTCCAAGGAAGGAAATTGACTCAAACCATGGCTACTACAACAGGTACAAGACTATCTTTCTTGGACATTGTTTCATTGTAAGAACTTTGGTCACCAAGCCAAACATTACATGGCTCGCAAGAGTGAAACACCAAAGCTCAAGGATCAAATAATCAAACCATATGGCCCCAAAAGGCAAGGACAAATTAAAACCTTCAATTCGTTTGATCCCTTGACCAAATTTGATCTGATTTGCTCATTATGCTACAATAATGGACACTATGAATAGAACTGCCCACTCAAAAGGAGAAAAGCAAGGAGTAAGAGTCCCAACATGGATAAATGTGGCCTAGCTCTATATGCTCAAAATAATGAAAAAAATTGGTTTGTGGATAGTGGGTGCTCTAGACACATGACAGGGGACAAAAGGAAGTTTGTATCACTGAGAAAAAATGAAGGAAATGTGTCCTTTGGAAGTGGATCTAGCAGAATTGTGGGAAAAGGAACTGTTACCCTCATCAATGGAAAAGGAAAAGATCAATATGCTCTACTAATAGACGGGCTCAAACACAATCTCCTGAGTGTCAGCCAAATCTGTGATCAAGGACATAAGGTTGTCTTTAGCACCAAATGCTGTGAAATACATAACTCTTCCTCAGGGGAACTTGTGGTGAAAGGGGTCAGAACACCAGAAAAATTTACATTCTGAACAAGATTCAAGAAAATAAATTCTACCTAATTCAGATAGATGAAAGTTGGTTGTGGCATAAGCGACTTAGACATACAAGCTTCGAAAATATGATCAATATCAGCAAGATTAAAGTTGTATGAGACATCCCAAGGCTATTCAAACCAAATCAAGGAGTATGTGGTCCATGTCAACATGGAAAACAAACCAGAACCAACCACAAGACCAAGGAGCTCTCTACATCAAAGCCCTTGGAGATCATCCATGCTGATTTGTGTGGACCAACTAGAAATCAGGCACTCCAAGGAGAAAGAACACCTCAGCAAAATGGGGTAGTTGAAAGAAGAAACTGAACAGTCTAAGAAATGGCAAGAACAATGTTATTAGCAGCAGACTTGCAGCCAAAATTCTAGAGAGAAGTAGTCGAGACAACTGTCTATACCTTGAATTGAACTCAATTAAGACCAAATTGTGAAAAAACTACTTATGAGTTATGGAAAGGAAGACCTGCTTCAATAAAGTACTTCAAGATCTTTGGAAGCAAGTGCTTCATAAAAATCAATGATGGCTCACCAGGAAAGGTTGATTCTTGGGTTGATGAAGGGATATTCCTTGGATACTCTACACGGAGCAAAACTTACAAGTGCTACAATTTTCGACTATGGAAAATAGTGGAAAGCATTGATGTAAAGATTGATGAAGATCTTCCAGAAAAAGAAATTGAAGAACATGAAGATGATCTTCTCATTGAAGAAGAAGAACCTAAAGAAGAAGAAATTGATCAGGAAGAAGAAGAAGAGGAAAAAGAACCACCTCATATGCCTACAAAGATGAAGTTTATCCAGAAATATCATCCAGAAGAGCAGATTATTGGCAATAGAGATGAAGGGATGCAAACCCAAAGAAGGATGACAATTACACCAAAGAGAAACATTATTGCTCTTCCATGATAGAACCAAAAACATTTGCACAAGCAAGCAAGGGTCCTCATTAGGTAAAAGCCATGGAAGAAGAAATATCCCAAATTGAGAGGAATGAGACATGGGAGCTAGTACCCCATCCAAAGGACAAAAACATAATAGGAACCAAGTGGGTATTCAAAAATAAAATGAATGAAGAAGGACAAGTTATCATAAACAAGGCAAGGCTTGTCTACAAAGGCTATTCACAAATTGAAGGAATTTACTTTGAAGAGACATTTGCACTTGTAGCTTGTATGGAAGCTATCAAGATGTTCTTGGCATTTGCTTGCTCAAAAGGATTCAAAATCTATCAAATGGACGTCAAATCAACATTTCTAAATGGAGAACTCAAGGAAGAAGTCTACATGGAGCAACCAGAAGGGTTTGATCTAACAAAAGGAAAAGACTTAGTATGTAAGTTGAAAAAGGCCTTATATGGGTTGAAACAAGCTCCTAGAGCTTGGTATGCAATATTGGATCACTATATACAACAACAAGGCTTCAAAAAGGGAGTGGCTGGAAGTAATCTATACATAAAGACAGATGAAGGTAAGTTACTAGTTACTCTTGTTTATGTTGATGATCTGATTTTTGCTAGCAATAATGATGAAATGAGCCATGAATTTTCTCAAAACATGTCAAAAGAGTTCAAGATGTCAATGATAGGTGAGCTATATCACTTCCCCAGACTTCAAGTATCTCAAACTAGAGCAGGATTGTGTATATCTCAAGCCAAATATCTAAAAGACATGCTGAAAAAATATGGAATGGAGGACTGTGCACCCATAAGCACAGCGATGACCACAAACTGCAAATTGAGCAAAGATGATGACTCCCCTCCAGTAGATGCGACTCATTATAGGTCAATAATCAGAGCTCTTCTGTACTTAACTGCTACAAGACCCGATATAATGCAGGTAGTAGGAATGGTGGTAAGATTTCAATCAGCTCCCAAACAATCCCATCTGTTAGCTATAAGGTACCTAAAAGGAACTCCTAATTTTGGTCTTTGGTACCCTAAGAGCTCAACTCTAATGGTAACTCCATACACCGATGCTGATTGGGCTGTAAGTGTATATGATCAGAAAAGTACTAGGGGAAATGCGTTCTTCCTAGGAGACTGTTTAGTATCTTGGCTCAACATAAAACAGTCATCCATATCATTATCCACAATCGAAGCCGAGTATATAGCTGCAGTAGACTGTTGTACTCAAATACTATGGATGAAGGAAGCTCTAAAAGATGTCAACATAGGTACAGATAAACCGATTACTATCTATTGTGACAACACAAGTGCTATGAGTCTCAGCAAAAATGCAGTGATGCACTCAAGGACCAAACACATACCAATCAAGTATCACTTCCTTTGTGAACAAGTAGCTGAACAAAACATCGTCTTGGAATATATCAATACTAAGGAGCAGATAGTTGATATTTTCACAAAACCTCTTCCTAGAGAGGCATTTGAACATCTGCATCAAAATATGGGGGTTATCTCTTTATCCTCACTCAAGTTCATTCATTAAGATGTAGCAGGACAGGGGGAGTCAATATGCATTCCTTTGCCATTGATGTCAAAGGAGGAGAGCAGAAGAATATTGCCATCAATAACAAAGGGGGAGATTGTTGGACACATATTGTCATTGATGTCAATATGGCAATATTTGAGGAGCCAGAGGAAGCAAACAGAGCCATCAGAACCATCAGAGAGCATATGGATTGCATATACACTTTTGGGGGCAGAGATACTTAGTTATATGCAAATACACTATCGGAGCGGAAAAGGCAGAATTTATATAAGTATGCACAGAATACACTATCGAAGGCACAAACAGAGGCCAAAACATATATATAGGAAAATACACTATCGGAGGCAGAAGACTGAGCTATAGTGGAATACACTATCGGAGTGATATACATACATATATATCAGCGATATGCTAATCAGTGGTTCGTCTATGTGTCATCACGCCAAACCCTCGATTGCGATACATATATGCGAACCCAATGACATATATGTCCGAGAATATAAACAGATGAAGTCTGGGTAGTATTTCATATATATTGTTATGTATGCGGGCCTTAAGTAATTGCAATATATATATATATATATATTTATATATTATATATATATATATCATTATGAAATGATGTATTATATATCGTGTCCACCTATCGGATCTTGCAAAGCGCCGATTGTGATAAAGCATGCAGACTCGATTAAACATTGTAACATGGCTTACTGATTATATCACATCTGTAGGATGATCGTCCATCAGCCATCGGCCATGCCATGGACTCGATGTATAAAGGACCCTAGAAACCTTGGTTGCCGATTGTGATATATGTAGCGGACCCGATATGGAATAGATGTAGGTAAAATAACTCTTGAAGTTGGCCCTTTGGCCTTTTCGCCTGTTTTTTCTCATATTTCCTATGTATTTGCATATTTGGCTTGCGCGGGGTTTGGAGACAAAAAATTCATTAAGAAAATGATCTCGATAGTTCAGGAGGCTGAACTAACGCCGATTGCGATTGCGATTGGGACGTGGAATATTTGTTAAACAATGATGTCTCTGTGTATTTCTGTTATCATTGAAAAATGGGGCTCTGTTACAATTTTGAACACACAGTGACCAAAAAGCTAGGAGGCTGAATCGAAAGCTAGCGTAGAGGAAACCAAAAAGCCAAATCAAAGGAGAAGAGGGAAGCCAAAGGACAAGCCAGCAGAGAACAAGTTGAAGCGAGCCTTGAAGAAGCTGAAGAGTCAGTGGGAAGCGAAAATGAACAATCTGAGGCAACAGGAATGCAAAAACAGGAAGAACAAGGAAGTTGTGTGTGCGTATAATCAGAGTGAGAGGAAGCCGAAGTAGAGGCAGGACAGGGAGGAGAAGTAGGAGAATAGGAGTAAAGCAGAAGCTCAGCAGGCTTGGGAGCAGAGAACTACAACAAAATAGTTGATACCAGATTTGGGTTGGAGCCCAAGAGGTTGGAGCGTCGGAACTGAACAGGACAGAAATCCTTGGGAGTTGGTGCTCCTAAGTGCAGAACTATTGCAAGACAGAGTTGGTGCTCTGGAGGTTGGAGTCTCACTAAAGTCCAAGTTGGAGCTTGGCAACTAATTGCAACTAGTTATATATATATATATATATATATATATATATATATGGTATTTATTTGATTGCACTGTTTTTTGTTAATAAAATCCCTAATTCCAACGATCTATTTCTGTGTTCCATATGTGTGTGTATTTTTTGGTAATAACAAGAACAATTAAAAAGAAATACTGATTCACCCCCCAGTATTTCCAACATTTAATATATTAATAAATTAATATCATAATTTAAATATTATTGTTCAAATATAGCCGTTACTTGAAATTATGTCTCTACATTTCTCTCTATTTAAGACTTTGTCATGGTTTGCCTCTTCATCTAGTCCTGATGATGAACCAAACTTGGTGGCTCGAAACGCTTCAGCCAAAATTTTATCCTATGTGATTTCTACTGAAAGACTTTATTAATTCATTATGGATCACAAAAGCTTGAAAAAAAAGAAAAAAAAGAAAAAAAAAAGGTTTTAACGTTTGGTTCATATTTATTTGCATGGTGAATCTGAACCCCCTGATGTTTTCACTTCTCCAACTCTTGTAAATCATGAGACACCTCGAATTTTAGAGTAGGAACCTACTACTTCTTTTGTTCTTTTTCCTCCTCCTTTCCTAGTTCTGATGAGGGTGCCTCCTCGCAATGATAATAAAAAAAAGTTTTAATGTTTGGTTCATATTTATTTGCATGGTGAATCTGAACCCCCTAATGTTTTCACTTCTCCAACTCTTGTAAATCATGAGACACCTCGAATTTCAGAGTAGGAACTTACTACTTCTTTTGTTCTTTTTCCTCCTCCTTTCCTAGTTCTGATGAGGGTGCCTCCTCGCAATCATAATAAAGTTGGGAAATATGCACATTAAATTCCTAATCCATCTTCTCATCCTCTGTCCCCTTTTCATGATTAAAATCCAATGGAGGAAATCCCATAATGGCTCATGAAACCTATCATGAAGACTAACTCCATTCTACAAGATGATGTCACTATTCACAACTCTAGTCTCAAATTTGATCTGGATTTCTATTATCCTTTATCATTTACATGCCATGACTCTTTTTACTGTGATCCACTCGATCAATTTTCTCCACTAGCTAGTTTTTCACTCTCTTGATTTTCAAGTTGTTGGTCCAAATTGGGATCACGTTCAAGGTATTCACATTACGCAGGTATAGGAGCAAGAAGGTGAGGATTCTTTCAATATTTCGTTTCTTTTTCAAAATCCTCCGTCTGAAGATGATGTTTCCTCTTTCTTGGTTGATATAAAATATGTTAATATTGGTAGTGAATCTAATGAAATCATTAGTTTAGATCCACAGTATTGGGAAACAATCATTCTGATGATGACGATTTTGTTGATGTATGCGATAAAGAATTCCCAAGTTCACCAATTGCTCTTTCGGTTTATCATGAATATTTTAATTTAGATATAGAATTCGATTCGGTCAAAGAATATGTTCTTATCGAAACTTCCTCTTCATTTCACTATTCCTTGTGCTCTACTATTTGCAATTCATCTACTTGCGATGAAGATACTCCATGCTCTTCAAGTTCTTCATCCGATGAGTTATCTTATCAATTAACACAAGGTTGTGAGATTATCCTTGATGAAAATGAAACAATCAAATCATTGAGTACCCTTTCCATCCCTCATCATCTCTTCTCTTTTGTGAATACAAATCTTCAAATCATCTTACTCATGAAATTTCTCCAATTCATACATCTCCAGATTTGCGACCAGAAGAATCTTTCAATTTGAGTAAACTGGTTGTTGAAATTGTAGAATCTGGTCAAATCAGTAATAGAGATGGCTTCCATCCGGTTAGTAGTGGTCCCATTGAGATCAGAGGAAGAAGTTATCCTCACACCATGCATGATTTGATTCAATCTTCAAGATGCAATTTTACAATCCTTGAAAATTCTGGGACTTGTCAGGATGTTGAGGCACTTCAACTTCTGTTGATGGTTATGTCAAGATCTCATGACTCTGGTAAACCCCCCAAACTAATTCATATCTATTTTCTCTCACATAATCTTTCTCTTTGCATGGTTTCACTTGCTGTAAATTTATTTTTAAAATATGTTTGGTATTTCGGATGTAATCTTTCGAACTTTCTAGATTCGAGTTATGATATTCAAGATTTTATTTCACATGATTCATCTCCATGTGAGGATCTTGTACTTAACTCATGTTTGGAATATATTTCTCTCATAGAGTCATGGAATTGAAAAGTCTATCATTTAAAAGACCATATTTGGTAGAAGGAATCATGCCTATCAGATTCATTTCTTAATAGTCAGCTCCTGGTTTTTCTTGCAAATGTTATATTACAAGTATTTCCCTTCATCGTACTTGAAATCCTCTTAAGTGATAATGAATACACAAGTTATTACGCGAATCAAATTCTTCCCTGTTCACTATGTCCTTACTAGTATCATTTTTTTGTTGTTCTAGCATTCTTTTTAAATTCTTTTGATGATTATGATGCTTGTACAGTTTGTCACCAGTTACAGAAAAATGGATTTTCACATTTGGCACGTGAAAAAGTCGATTCTATTGTTCAAATAATTCACAAAGTTTTTCAAATTGCTTTATCTTTTTTAATTACAAACTAGGAATCTGATGCTTTAATCAACCTATCTGATCATTATTTTGTCTCTGATGACTGCCATTCAACTTATTATTTTTCCATTAGCACATCCAATGACAATTGTTTTACTTCTCACCATCCAGGAGCTTGTCTAGCAGTTGAGGCACCTCCGCACTTCCTGATGGTTATGTCAATTCCTCACTGTCTTGAAATGCCTGTTGAATATGATCATATCTATTTTCCCTCACAAGATTCTCATCGTAATCCCATGCCTCTAATGGAAATTCATCTTTCCAAATATTTTGGGGTTTTCAAGAGGATTTTCATGAATTTTATGATCTAATCACTGAATGGTTGGAGCAATCTTACCTGGCAATCTCCATCGCAAATAACAAGTTTCAATATTTCCTTGTGATTTCCAAGGAGTTCGATGTAGATGAGGGCACATTCACAAGTAACTTTTGAGGTTTGTTGAATGATGGTTTTCATCAAAAAGTTAAGAATATGAATTGGTTAGAAGTAGTGGCTATGGTCTATCTTTCTGCTGGTAGGCAAGACCTTCAAATTTGCGTGCAAGTTATTTAAGTTTTTATCTTTTCTTTGCACATTTCTTAATGTCAGTTTTAATTTGTCATATCTTTGTCTATGCAAGTCAGGAGAAAATACAGTGATTCATTGGAAATTTCATTATATGTGACCCCAGCCTTCTAGCTGTTAGGTTAGGAGTAGGATTAAATACATTCTCATTTCCCCTCTCTTGCACTCATTTTGCACTTGTTCTCCTTAGTCTTTCTTGTCTTTCCTTACTTCTGTCTTACATCATGTTTGGTTTAGCCTCCTTTTGTTTTTACTTTAGTTAAGCTTTGTTGTTGTGTCGTGTCTTTTCCTTTTTGTTGTATTGATAATAATTTGCATGTAGGGTGTATTATTTGGGCTCAAAATAAAATGCGGCAAAATAGAAAGGGAATTTGTGACACTGCAACATTTGGATAACTCTCTATCCTTGTTCCTTGTGTTGGTTAAATATTTTGGTCGATGTAGTTTTGATGGAAAATACGATCAGTCTGTAAAGAGAGCTTTGTGTCAAACCATGATACGTGTGTTTATTATGGGAAACCTTATGCCCACACTCGGTTCTTTATGTTTCGATGTTTTCATGCTTATCCAATTAGTAGAGGAGGAAAAGGGGAAAATATAAACAAGCAAACCTAAATAAGAGGTGTCTATATGCTTCTCTGAAGGGACAACCTCTCCTTCTCTAAATAAGTCGGGATCCCTCTTCTTCCCATAAAATAAATGTGTCAATGCACAATCCTATTTAAATATACAAATAAATGCAAAAGAATAGAAAGGATTCATGCACAGAGAGATGAAGCCAACAACTCCGTCGGGGTACTGTCTAGGCTCGCTGGTAGCGGAGCAATGTTTGTGTTCTTGTAGTGACTCCGCTGTGGTACTGTTTAGGCCTGCTAGTAATAGAACAAAAGCAGAGATGAAAAACTATACTCTGAAAATCTAAAGCTAATGAGCTATACTACCCTTTCCAATTAGAAATGTTGCGATATTTCCAATCTTATGTTTGTGTTCAACTGAGAAGGCGCCAAGGGGACCATGTTTATTCACGGGGTAAGTGGGGAGGCCGAAATTATTTTCATGATGAATCGATACTCCCTGAAGAACTAAAACCATGTATAAAAGAATTGATCAAGCCAAAGAAGCTGGAGTTCTACTAGTGTATTGCCAAGTGTTGTCGCTGCAACAAACACCCTCCAAATTTTTACTTACACTCGAATTTTGGAGCCTACTATGGATCTGGTGATCGGTCATTATGTGGTCACTTCTTAACTGATCAAACTCACTTGATCACACATGCTCAGTTTCCAATGATTTCATGAACACATTCTTCTACGCAAGCCTGAACTAGTATAACACAGTACATCAAGGCAATGTCTATGCAATGTTAAACCCATGTCGACAGTGAGTGCACACTGTTATTGACAATCCGTCTCTTTTGACTAAATTTGTACTTCCATTTTGGTGAGTTTTCCAAACTGTCTCTTTCATGCACCTTCACTTTTGTGAGTATCATAGGAAAAATTTAAGCATGGAAAACTCTCCTAAAGTTTAAAAACATTAGCGAATCTCACTAGTCCCTTATATGAAAAATATAAAATGTTTATTGATATATTTGTAAAATTATTCAAATTTATAATGATTTTATATATACTCTCTATATAATTTTGGTGAATTTTAAAGTAAAATAATTTTGTATTATAAAATTTGGAGGAATACTTTTTATAAAAAATGGAAATTAGCGAATCATTTTTTGGAAAAATCATGGAAAATTATCCCACCTGTGAATATTATCCCTTAAGGTTTTCCATGGAGTGTTGTTTTCATGTTCTTTACTGTAGATTTTGCTTTATTTCACTTTAATTACTTTTTTTTTCATGTTATCTTCATTGTAGCATGTGTCACTTTCATTGTCGTTCGCATATCGCAAAGTGTTGTTCCCCCTTTTCTCTTCATATAATAAATATCACCTTTTTGCATGTTAGTTGTCACACAATGTGTATAATCTTGTTTTGGTGGTTTCAAGGTGTTATATTTATGTAAATAAATTGATCTAACCATGTAAACATTCTTTTCACTCATTCCTAAAATTTTAAGCATTGCCGCACAAGTGTTGACACGGTCATCGCAAAATGTATCTTAGTGTCACACTTGTCGTAAGTCATCGAAAAGTTGTCACATTGAGGGAAGTATGTTGTTCACGTGTCCTGGATGATCCATGTTGTTATTTCTTCAAGTTCTCTAAGTGTGTGATCACAATCAAGTCATATCACTATTCACATTTGTTTCATTGATCCCACACTTAGCCAAATTTCGAAAAATTCCTAGCAGCTTAGCCTCATCTAGCCCTCCTCAACTACACATTGCATATTTCTAGCCCTCAAGATGCAGCCCTACCCCTTGACACTATGCAATGCGTAGTTCTTACGTCCCAGGATTGTGCACTCCATAGTTCCAATGCTCAAGCCCAGACCTTGGCCTCTAAAATTACACAATCCAGCCCTCTAGCCTGGCCCCAACTGCGCATTGTGCAGTCTTTGAGCTAAAGCTCAGCCCCTGATCTCCTAAGATGTGCAATTGCATAATCACCAAATCTGTTGTACCTCCCATAACTACGAAGTCGGTTGAAACAGTGCAAAACCCTTCAACCCAGCTCATTAAGTCCCCCAACTACGCAATCTTCCTACCCAGTCCAAGCTAAACTATGCATTGTGCAGTCTCAAGGCTCAAGCTTCATCCCTGACTTCCTAAGTTGTGGAATTGCATAGTAACTGAGCCTCTCCCGCAGCTTGGAACTCGGTTTCGGCTCAGTCTGTGGATCAACATGCACCACCTTAGACTATGGGTTTATCATACTGATGTCTTCTTGTCATGAGTAGATTGCATATGTAGGTACTCTATCATGCTATGGAAAGATGACGAAGAAGGAGAAGAAGGAGAACATTCTAGAAGACACCCAAGGAGTTGAGGAGATAAGATGATCATCAAGAAAGAAAATGAAGGAACATAAGACTATAACAGAAGATGGAAGATCAAGACCACAGTGATGACTCCTTATCTTCAAGTCATAAGGAGGAGGAAGAAGAAGAACACACACATATTTCCAAGAAGACACAAAGAAAAAACAACAAAGAATAGCTTGACATTGCCATGACATCACGTAGTCCATGATATCAGTGTCATGTCATGTCATGTCATGAGTCATCATGTGCCACATCATTTTGTGGAATATGTAATTCAATATTAGAAAAATATAATGTAAAGTGGAAGTCCAAGAGTCATCTACGTAATGTGAAAAGTCATGTAGGAAGTTTAAAAGTCATGAGAAGTCAAACAATCATGAGGGTCGTCTAAGAGTCACAAGGGAGGTGAAGGACCGCCATATTTGTTATATATACACCCTCATTGTACAAGCAAGGGACTTTTCACCTTGGCTTCTTCCATAAGGCTTTAAACTCAGATGGAGTTAGTACTTTTGGGGAGCAAGTTGTGGCTCCAATGTTCCACTATTGGAGCTAGCGATGCTCGTTGTATTCATGTATCTTGGTACTTTTACTTAATACTTGAAGCTTGATGGTCGACACATTTTCATGCATGGATTGTGAATATTTATAAGAATGTTCTATGAATATTTATGATTCATGTTTTCTTTCACCTGTACTAAAGTATTTGAATTATTTCAATTATTTTAGTGCTTATCTAATTGAAGATGTGTTGTAATGGTTGTAACAATCGTCACATCTATGTGGACTATTCTGCTTGATGTTAGGTGATTATATTTTCTCTTGTGTGAGCCTCTACTAGGGTGGTACTATTACCTCTCTCTTAGAAGCTCACCTTTCCTCCATTCACAGTAGAAGAACCTGGATACACTTGCAACCAAACATTCACCAGACACATTTACTTTCTTTACACAAAGGCACATTTATGCTTCTCTCTCTTGTCGACTGTTAACACCAATGAAAATCTATAAGAAAAAATGGGAATGGGGTCGATACTTCAGATGTGGCTCCTATTCCAAATGGCATTAGGTCTAATTGGGGCTTCATATCGGGGAGACGCCCCTGGTTGACGGATTTCCAGCACCATCAACAAAGCCCAAATGCATGATTAATGCCTCATATATAAATTTTATTTCAATTAAAATCAAACACATGGCTTTCTTATCATGTAGTACAAGGTAAAAAAAATTATCAAAAGAAAATGTGTATCAAATTATAGCCCAAGCCATTATTGTTTCCAGAAACATGACATTTACATGACTTCAACCAAATTGAAACATATTCTAGAGGGATCATTGTCTATCTTTTATTACTTTTCATAAATAATTCTTAGGCAAAGAGATGAGGCAATTTTTTATTCCAATATGTGCAACTCTTTGCGGGATTTTTAATCAGTTGGAGCATCTCTTTTATCAATAATGTACAACAACCATTTAGTATGAGGTTCATTCAAGCATGACAAATATTGGAATCTATTAGGGTTTCAGTTAGTTAATGTAGATTGTTTTTCATTTACACAAACATTCAAGGGTTGGTGATGGAGCTAGGAGGTTACCTTGCTCTAATGCTATAAAATTGAAGTGAATTTTGGTATAACACATGTTCATGTCAACTATTTAGAGAAGAAACTAAAAGTGTGTTGAAAAATCTAGGGAAGTTAGCATTAGTAAGATTCTTCTAGACTTGATAACAATTTGTGAAGTGATTTTACAATTTATCTTAGCTTGATCTTCTTCTTATTATTAATGTGTGTGTTTACTTCATCAAACTGCTACCAAAAACAAAGAGACAAGAACTCAATAAGCTGGCATTCTTCCAGGGCCAAAACCTCTCCCTCTTGGAGAGGAAAACCCGCACATAATTCTTCTTATAGAGATTCCAATTAACGAACACCAAGACCATGACACTTGACTTCTATGCCACTCCAAGACCAAGACACCACTCTTCTTCCTTTTCACTGCTGAGGTCGTTATTTCTGCTCCATTGAGACCATCACTGTTGCACCACCGAAGTCTTTATTGTTACTATAACGTCATTGCTATGCCTTGATCGAGGTCTACACCATTGCTACTTCTTTTGACTTAGATCTTCATCTTGTGGTTGTGTCTCTTTTAAGATTGAGATTATAGCTATTCTTATGACTGTATCTTGAAGTATGTCAAGGTAGTGTGTACTTTACTAAGACCATAGATGAATTTTGGAGGTATGTCAAGACAGATTGTTCTTTGATATATATATATATATATATATATATATATATTATATTATATATATATATATATATTATATATATATATATATATAATTATATTATATATTATATATATAATATATTATATATATATATATATATATATTATATTATAATATTATATATTTATATTATATATATATATATATATATATATATATATATATATATACTGAACCTTACTGTATTTCCTTGCTACACTGAGATCTTCATGTGGATGTTTGCTATGCTAAAACTGTGATCATTAAAATGCTTTACCTATAAGACTATTGTACTTATCAAAGTGCTAAACCACTGCTCTTTGACCGAGGTCCTGAACCACTGTAATTTCCTCTGAGAATCCAATTTTTGTGTGATTGTAATTCCCCAAAGTTTCAGATAGATCCAAGGTTACTACTCATCCGAAGTTATAGTGCTAGTCTGGAGTTTTGTACTCAATATGCCATTCGAGATCCTATAGTAGACTTCTGAAATCTCAGACAGGTATGAGGTTATCTCTATGCGGATAGCCCAGCTAGGTAAATATAAGTGTTATGTCTTCATTTTGAGCCGACTTGTCTAGGTGAATTGTTGTATCTTTCATATGAGACGACATGACATCAATATATATATTTTGAGGCCAACATGATGTTCTCTTCATTGTTTTGCTTGCAATCTTCCTCTTTGAAGGATGGTGCTTGTCTTGGAGGGCTACTTGACACTAGGTTGACCCATGTACACTACATAAATTCTCAAGAAGAGTTCTTTGACATGATTTTGATTCTTTGACTTTCCTAGACCTATGCAATGAGCAAGAAACTCATTCATTTAATTTATAAAAATAATATTTATTTTTCTTGACAAGTACAAAGTTCAAAATTACATTGAAAAATATCGAACCTCGTTACACTTTTATTCAACAAGATGCAAGTTGTTGCGAGGTAGTACATGCAACAAGGAAAATTTTTTAGTGCTTGAAGTCAAGATATGCAATTCCATTGTTGATGTAGATGTATATCATAGTCATGGTAGTTGTTTGTTCATTGTTAAAAAACGTTTATGGTTATGCTCTAGAGTTATTCACTTTGTTTCTCTCTTGTTACACCATGCTCAAATGTGTTTTGAAGTTTGAATGCAAACCCAAGTAAAATAAAAGGGAACACGATTGTTGCCCCATTCTTGACATTTGAAATCCTTGTATGTTACATTTCCCTATCATTTCATATTCATACTCTTTCGAGCATTCATAGAGAAATATCTAGTTAGGTTTAAATTTTTGGGTTATATATGGTGATACTTTATCATTGGTTTTCAAGGGAATGAAATAAAGGGACAAAAAGTTTAATCCTTGCATTATATATGATCCAAAAATCTGTCATATTCCATCGTTCATCTCATACTCATAGACTGTTAAAAGTTAAAATGCATAGCATGGAAATTTCCCATTAATAAAGATGATATTCATATACATCATTTTCCTCTATTACTCATACCCATCACTTTGCTTAACAAAAAATGAGCATGCATAATAAAGGAATTTTAAGCATGCATTTTGTTTCAAAACTTTGGCTATGCATATAGTGATACTTCATTATTGATCACAATGAAAGGAAAATAAAGAAAACAACATGTCATTTTCCCCTTCATGAGATCAAATTTGCCATATGCCTCTATCATTCCATACCTACACTATGTTTAACAAAGGGAAAATAACATGCATGGTGATGGCATATCTAACATATATTTATGGGTTCCAAGTTTACATATATTTAGCCCTATTGCAATTATCTTTCAAAATAAATTGTTTCCCAGTTGAAATGGGCACTTAGCTACATATTAAACCCATCAAATTTTTCCCTTACTCCATGACCACTCAACCACTATTAGTAGTAGATTTTTTTTTTTTTAAGACTAGAATAACACATAGCATTCAAGCATTGTGAAACAAATTAATTTCATGTTTCAAACAAAGCCTATACTTTGTAAAGTTTGCACACAATTCAACACTCCATCCTCTTGAGTCTCTCAATTCCTAACCTTAGCAATTATTAAACTATATAAACGAACATTTAGCAAAGTATTATCTATTTACATTTGCATACAATTGATAGTACGTTACATATTTGAAATGTGTTACAGAGTAGAGAATCACAATGTTTTTTTTTTGTTTGAATAAGTGCTAATTCTATTAAAATAAGAGAGAAAAATATTTACAGTGAGGTCTTAGCCTCAGAGGGAAAATTTCCCAGCACTCAGCAAAAAAACCAGTAGATAGAGAGGAACAGTTGAACCTGTGAGAGTGGAGCTTTCTCAGGTCAGCATAGAAAAAGGAGTTGTTACAAAAAAACTCCTTGCTGGCCAGAAACGCCAAGTAGAGGAGACCAACCTCAAAACTTCTTCGTCCAGCCACTAAGGTAGGTAATTACAGTGAGAGGCATTCCAAAAAAACTTATAAGGGCTGAGGAGGACCCCAACAATACAATAAGCAGAACAGGTGAAGAGAAAGAAAACAGCATGCGAAACAGAGAGAAGAACCAAAAAGCGAGAGCCATGGCAACGACCCAGCCAGAAGAGGAGATTACTCGCCCGAAGTCTGAGGGTCGGAGCCCTTCGCTGCTTGAATTTCCGGAGCTGCAACCCAAGAAGCCTCGTCGTCGCCTACAGCACCACCCTCAGACTGGTTGATCAAGTGAAGAATGCCGAAGTCATGTTGAGAAGGGCCACAAGTGATGACTTCGTCTTCTTCAATTGTCGGAGTGCGGTTGCGGTTGACCCCTGCATCAATAGGGGAATCTTCCTGCATATGCATTGCTGTGAAATTCGGGTTGTCCCCAGCACCTTGAGATAGGCTTTCCTCAGAAGAAGGAGTGGAGGAGGAGCTAATGGGATCAATAGGAAATTCCGACTCTTCCGAGACCATTATAGTGGTGATGAAGGTGATGATGGGCTGGTTGAGACGGCTACGAAAAATAAAACGAGAATTCTGGAAGGATGAATTAGGAGCAGGCCTGGTGGGGTTGGGGGGAGGCGAAGACAGAGAGGCAGATGAAATGGGGATGATAAGCGGAGAGGGAGACTGACGGGCGCATCCTCTGGGAGCTGAGGAACTTCCCCTGCGCGGAACTCCTCGGCTTCGAGGCATTGCTGACCCTGAATTCCTGCCGTGAACACTCCACGGGATAGCAATGGGGGATGAGGGAGAGACAGACACAGTAGGCTCAGCCTCTGGCAGATAGAACCCGAGATCAAGCTGACCGAACAATTGCTGCAAGGAATGTCGGAGATTTGGCTGAGGAGGAGCCATTATATTGCAGTTGGGCACCATGTTCGAACTGCGATGGGGCGTTAATGCTCCTGCAGGCTGCAGAACGGAGTGAATGTTGGACGAGACCTCTGCTCGAACTCCCAACAAACAGCAGTTATTCCCCCACATTGGTAAAGGGGATATTAAAAGCTCACAGGTGGCCATCCAGGTGTCGTTCAGGCGGCTTCGTGCTAAGCACGCGTCGAGGGTTATGTGCCTGTACCAGGAGATCACCCGCATTCGGGTGTAGAGAATCACAATGTTAATAGATGTTGCTAAATGAATTTCTTTAGCAAAGGATCTCATGGATCCTAAAAAGGATAAGGGAGGAAACAAAATGTCATATGATAAAAAACAGGAAGAATAAAATAAGGTTTTCTATCCATTTTGGTACAAATTCTAATGAATTCAATTAGCTGGCATAAAGAGGGCATATTTTATTAGGTGGACATGCTTTATCTCAACCATCCATCCTTGCTAATGCTCCCTTATAGCCTCGCCCTAGCATAATAGACATTCCACATGCATACCCTAATAATGTGAATAATTGGTGCATGAAAACCTAAACAAATGTCTTTGGAATCGCTAATTGGCCAAGTACTCATAGGAAACCACTAATGCCAATTGCTTCTCTTGTTGCCACCTTTGCTAACTCATTTCCTTAAAACTAACAACCCATAGAAATCAAATCTTAAATCCGCCAATTGAAAAGTTAAAACTTGTTGTCGAATTCTCGAGCACTGAGTCCTCTCAACCTATCTCTATTTACTCAAACATAGACACTAAGAAGACTTAAGGAGATAGTAGTAAGGAAATATCACACATGGATATGCATCCAGAAATATCTCAATATCAATGTTTTTTTTATTTTTATTTTTATAATCATGTGGTGATAGTATGCATTTATTTCATTGGATCAAACATTACAAATTTTGATTTAAAAGTTATGAGATATCAATGTTTATTTTTATTTTTATTTTTATAATCATGTGGTGATAGTATGCATTTATTTCATTGGATCAAACATTACAAATTTTGATTTAAAAGTTATGATGCCTATGATAGTTTTGAAGATTAAATATCATATACTAAACTTGTTTTGACATATGGAGTGACAAGGTTTGATCTTGATATATCGTGATGGCTATTGTACATGTTATCATCATGACATGCACACTATTTTTTATATGTTCTTTAGGTGTCTATATATATAATGTGAGGCATAAGTTTTATTTCATTTTTGAGTTTAATTGGACCCCTACCTATTTTATGTAAGTTACAAACACAATCCCTTAATTATTTTCTTAATTAAATTTAATATATCATTGATCTTACTTTTTCCTCCATTTCACACAAAAATTCACTACGTGAAAATAAAATGGCTTTAACCAATAACTGTTGGAAGAAAAGACAAAAGGAGAAGAGGGATCAAACAAAGGAGGAATTCATACAAAGAAAGGTATGGTAGAGCTTTGAGAGTATTTCTATGCTTTATTATTCATCACATCCATACTTAATTTTATGTGGGCTTAATAATTTTCTTAATATTTGAGATTTCTTAAAAAGTGATAGAGAAAGGCAAAGTGAGATCGATCTAGTCTTCTTGTGAGGGTTTTTTATTTTTCTGCATTGTTTTCTTTGTTTAGAAATTCTGATTTTTTTCAAAGCTAGTTAGTGGCGCATTATACATATTTTGTATCACACTACTTGAGTGGTCCAAGCTAGATCATGTTATTTTTCTCAGACACTTGGTTAATGTCCTTATATAGTACTTCTAAAGTTTTCTTTGGTCCAATTTCTGGTAGGAACTTGAAGAAATTATCATGTCCAAGATTATTGTTTTCTTGCATTGCTGAGTTCATCTTCAAATTTTAAGTGATTTACTTTCATTTAATAATGTTGTAATTTCTCTATTATTCTTTCATCTTTTGAGCATTTTTTATCTAGCCTCCATCTGATGGCATTATATTTGTAAAGTATCATCTTCTATCACATGCTTGAAATCTTTTTATTCTGTGTGTGTATGTTTTGTTAAACTTTCCTTTTAAAGAAAACTCTAAAAGCTCAATAAAATTGGGAAATATTAAATTTTTTTAATAATATTTTTTATGTAAAGGTTTCATGAATATGAAGTCCATGCCATTATTTCTAAGGCTTTAAATTCAAGGTACCATTCCCTCCTTGCATCATCTAGCCTTACGAGGTTCAAAACATTGATGATTGAAACACTATAGTTCTAGCCTCAACAAGATGCATAGTGAGTGACTTATTCTACACCATGCATAGGTCAATCCTAGTACTATATAAACCTTGTTTCTCATGCAACGAAAAATGTTCAAGAACTATAAGGAACAAATGGAAAAACACACAAAACATAGCTCAAAGATTCATGGATAGAGAAGAATATCAAAATCTATTCAACTCATTCTAATTAACATCTAATATATACACCATACAAAATTACGTGTCTAATAGCCTTTCATGCCTTCTATGACCATGAAATGAGTGCACAATGTGCATCTTCACCTCTACCACATCATCCTCTCTTTGTCCTTGTTTAATTCTTCATCTTCCTTTTAATTCTCTTATTGTTCAAATTCCTCTTCTCATCCTTTTTGAACCTTTCAAAACAACACTCCTCTTTCATGACTAATGTGAAATTAAGAACCAACCAACATCCACCCTGATCTACTTTAAGTTTGGCATGTTTAAGGAAATTTTCTGTTGGAAATACTGTGATTGGTGGGGGGGTGAATAAGTATTTCCTTTCACAATGATTATTTTATGCGAGTTAAGATCACTTAGTAAAAATAGAGCACAAAATGTATAACAAAATAATAAATTTATTAATGAGAATGAAGAGGACTCCAATCTTCAATTTCAAACTAGGCTTCAACTTATACTACAGCAAGCTCCAACTTGGTCTACTTTAGGATTCCAATCCTCTCAGCAGTACTTTAGGCTCCAACCTAGTTTTCCACAAGGATCCAACCTTATGTGAGGACTCCTATTCTAAGGCTTCAACCCTCTACTTCAAAAATTGGTTTTAGTACTATTTCAAGTCTTCCAAAGGATTCTTCAACAAGACTTGAAATATTTCTTCAACAAGGCTTCAAGGTCTTCTTTCAAGAACTGCTACCACAAGTGTCTTCAACAAGTCTTCAAGATCAACTTCAATTATTCAAGAAAGTTTTTTATAAAGGTGCCAAAAAGGTATTTAATCATTCTCCAAGAATTTCTTCAACAAACCTTTAAGAACTTATTCAAAAAAGTTACAAAACTTCAACAACTACTTCAAATATCTTCATTATCCTTTCCAACTCTGCTCCAAGATGAAAGTCAACACCTGCAAGACTTCATGGCTCATAGAAGGTATCTCCAAGACTCTTCATTTTTTCTCCAGTATTACTACAAGAAGGTATTCAAAATACTTCAAGGTCTGCCAAACTTCAGCAAGGCTTCAATAAGTCTTTAATAAATGCTTTACCAAAATGCTCCAAGCTATGTTTCAGTGACTACTTCTAGATTTTGATCCAGGTTTACTTTAGGGTTTTCTACAATTTTCTAGGCATGATCTTGATACAATTAGCTCTTTAATAACCACTTCAATGATATCATACATCAAGAGTCTTTCAAGGTCTGCAGTATGTCAAAGTTTGTTGCTCTACAGTCCAAGGTTTGTTTAATAGGTCAAGATATACTCCTATGCAAGTCAAAGATTGCTATGTCCTAGTAGGCCAAGGTAAAATCTTGTAGTGGATTTGGTTTTGCTACTTCAAATGCGCCAACATTTATAGAGGATCTGAGATATACAATTTAAGATAAACATAGAGACATACTACAAAGATACATTGGATTTTAATATAGAGAAATATTACAGAACCTTGATCCTCAGAGATAATCATAGAGGGTCAAGATCTTTTTGTTCCATGTTCTTTTTTTTTTCAAGTTAGATTCATTTTTAGATCTTCAAAAATTGTGTGAATTCCTTCATTGTTCCTAGGCCGAATTTTTCTTTACACAGAGGTGTATAATTTCTAGGTCTAAACATAACAAATTTATCCAACAAAGTTCTTCAAGTTTCAATCTCCTTAATCTCTTGTGCTTCTTCTTTTTCATCTTCACTTCCAATCCAAATCCTTTCTTTCTGTGCTTTACCAAATAGGTTATCAATTGAAGGATTGGGCTTGATATATATACTTATTCATATGTTGTGAAGAGACATGTTTTTTGGAGTATTGAGCCAACCTATGCATCAAAGTCATTATGTGCAATGTTTATGTAATTTAAACAATTAATTTCTACTAAAACTATGCCAATGCCAATTAATCTTTTGTCTTGGGATACTACTTTTTCGTTCTTTCTTTAGTTTCCTCATTTTTAAAGAGACACTTTATATTAATTTTAATTATGTTTTCATATAACAAAAGTTACTAACAAACCTTGGAGGAGAGCACACACATCATTGTTGTAACTTGTATCATGCACATAATTGTTATCTCAAGGAATGTAACCCACATAAAAAGGAACCCATATCACTATAGAGAACTAGCATTGTAGTCATAATATAAGTGTCCTAGATCAATGTCTAGAAAGAGAGGCATTAGAATTGCTTTATAATTTCAGGAGGAACTTCAAAACTCCACCAAAACCTTGCATTAAATCAGATCACAAAAACTCACATCAATTCAGGAAATATGTCGTAGGGAGCTTGCATTATGTCTTCATAAACCATTACAAAAGGAACAACAAACTTCCTTAGATATATGCTAACAAGAGTGATCCATTTTCACCATGTCAACCCTTTTATGATCATGCCATTGATTGATTGCTAGGGCTTCCTCCATGCATTTAGGGTATCAACATGTACTTTCTTATCCATATATCTAGGGAATATTAGGGAATTCTTCAACAAGAGCTTTCTTGAATAATGGTATAGTTTCATCATCTTCAACAATGCTAGCATCATTAATGAAATCAATGACAACTTTATCCAACACTTTCACCATCATCATTAATTGGCATATGGGTAGGTTTGTTCTAGTGATTTCCTTATTTATGATTATATAATTGACAATATCACTTGTGTCTTTTAACATGCTCTATGTTCCACGTGCCAAGCCTACCTCTACATTAATTTCTCATACTACCTCATGTATGGAACTTGAGAATTCTTTCATCCACCAAAATGCTTCCTCTCATCTATGTGGTTTTCACATCATTACTCATACACTTACATCGCCATGCATCTAGACATCTACTTCCTTTTTGTTAGGTGGTATAAGCATGTTTATTCTTGCACATGATGTTTTTGCAACCACAACCTTGCATGCCACTACTAAGTATCAAATACACAAATATATTCCAGTGTAGCTTGTCAAATATGTGCACAAGAACAAGGGAATCAAAGGAACCTCTGAACCAAAGTCCTCCAATATTTCTATTCACATGCACATGCTAACACAAATTTCTATAGTATAGGTAAATTAGAGGAAGAAAAGGAGTTATTATTATTATCATGAAATGTGGGTTCATTGACAACCTTTGTGTTTTGTCATTGAAATGGGAATGAAAAGAACTAAACACCTTGAATATTGCTTAGATACTTAAATTATCTACCCCACTATTGTGACCTAATGTGGGTATATATGGGGTTAAATGTATATGTATCAATTTTATTTGGTGGAGGTTCTCCTAATCTATGAGTTAATGCAAACCATCTCTATTAATATTTTCACATTGTGCTCCATTCTCACATCTTATTTACATTGTACGTATTCTAGATTATCATGATGTATTAAGGATATTATACATAACAATTGATGTAGTTGTTGGTATTTGATATATGTCATCAAATAATTTTTCTTTGATGCCCTATTCCATGAATATTTGTGATTATTTTGTTTTATTTTCTAGCAACACATATATCAATATTTAACTATTAGTTTCCAATTTTTTTAATAATGGGGGTGATGAGATGGTTCTACCTTTGATGGTTTTCCTTCATTTTGTTCAACCATATCATACATGTTGTTTTTACAACTAATAGCATGTTTTTTCATTTTTACTTATTTTATGATTACTTTGAGATTTGAGATGATAATACAATATTTGACATATACATCCTCAATCTAGAGCTCCATTTTTCAAGAATTCCTTATTGGCCTTATTGAATATTTTTATTTTCTCTTTTTGAAGCTAGAATGTGATGGCATCTATTAGATTATAACCTCCTTCAATGCTAGATCACATTTCTAACTTTACCTCATCAATTTTTAGTTCTTCTTCAACCTTCTTGCAGATTCCCTCTTTAAATATTTTCATAGTATTCTTTTCAAATGTTCCAATACTATATTTATCCTTATTCTTTCATTCAAACTTTCAATTTTCATATTCTTAACATCATTAAGAAGGTCCTGGTTATACTTATGACATTTTTTCATTTCTTTGACTTTCTTTTATAGTGTCTCTCTCAACTTATCCTTTTCCTACTTTCACTTGCTAGTTACATGCATGTGAAAACACTACTCCCTTTAGTATAATTAGAGGAAGAAAATGAGTTTCTATTCTTATAATGAAAAGTGGGTTCATCAACAACCTTTGAATTTTCATTAGAATGGGAATTAAAAGAACATAATCTCCTTGAAAATTGTTCAACAACTCTAATTATCTACCTCACTATTATGACTATACGAGTGTTTATATGGAGTTAAATTTATATGTATAGGGGTTAAATTTAGAACGCTATCCTAATATGTGAGTTAGTGTAACTCATCTCTACTCTCTCTTTAGGAATTGTGCTCCATGCTCACATCTTGTTTACATTAGATGCACTCTTTCAAGAGTATCTATAATGATTGTGTATTCTTCCTTGGTATCATTGATATCGATCTTCTCGTATTTCTTGCCAACTTTATTGTCGATGAGGGTGTGGATATACTTCCAACGTTGATGGTTTTCCTTCATTCTATGCACCCATATAATCGATGTTCTTTTCATAGACAAAGATATGTTCTCTCCATTGTGATCAGTCTTTGATTACTCCAATTTATGAGATAATAACATCATATTTGACATCTATATTCTCAAGTTGGAGGTAAAATGTTTAAGTATTTTCTAGTCACCTTGAATCTTGTTTCCTTATTCCTTTTAAAGCTACAATATGTTGCCATCCATAAGATTCTTATGATATTTTAATTGTTCCTTGATGCACTCTTTCAAGGGTATTTTTAATCATTGTGTTTTCATCCCTCATACCATTGATGTTGATCTTCTCGTATTTCTTTCCAACTTTCTTGGTAATGAGGTTGTGCATATGCTTCCATTTTGTGCACCCATATGATCAATGTTCTTTATAGAGACAAACGTATGTTTTCTCCATTGTGCTTGGTCTTTTAGTACTCTATTTTATGAGATAGTAGCATCATATTTGACATATTATCAAGTTGGAGTTCAATTGTTTAAGTATTTTCTAGTCACCTTGAATCTTGTTTCCCTTTTCCTTTTAAAGCTACAAGATAATGTTCTCCATAAGATTCTTACAACCTTAAATTCTAAATCACATTTCTAAATTTACCTCATTAATGTTCATGGCTTCTTCAAATAACTTTCAAAATTTCCACTTCAAGTCTTTTGTTAGTATTCTCTTCAAATTTTTCTACTTTCTTCATCATTTTTCATTTGACACATTTTCACATGCTTAAAATTATTAACAACACCATGATGATGATTACAAAATGTCATGTCTTCATATTTATTTTACAATTATTACCTCTAATCATTCTATAGCCACTTTCATTTTCTAATATCTTATTCCTATTCACACACATATACAAAGACAAATCCTTTTAATATCACTAACTTAAAGAAAGAGAGAGTTTATGTTCCTAAAGTGGAATGTGTTGAAGAATGTAACTAGTCTTGGTCTTCATAATTGTTGTACTCATTTCAATATGTATTCCTATGTAAAAAATAAGAAAAATAAATGAAAATTATTATTATTATTAAAGCATGGGTTTCATGCTTATTATTGATGACATTTTACGTAAAAGCATGTTCTTCGTACTTATAAAGTTTGTTAGGTCTTAGGATTTACAAGAGTCAAAGGAGTCAACATCATGTTTATAAGATCCTTCTAGGAAATTTGTAATTCAAAAAATAATTATTTTTGAATCTAGTAAATCCTGGAATCTCCATCAAGTCCCACTAGCACAACCGGTTGAGGATGGGCTTTGTTTGCAAGGCAACCCAGGATCAAACCTCACAGGGGGTGGTTGTGCCCTGTGCTAAGGGGAGGAGACATGCTAAAAAATCCAGTTAGCTAAGGGTTGGTGTGGCCTAGGCCGGGTACGATCCCTTGGTGACTTTGACGGGTTAGATGCCCCTGGGTTGTGGCTCCTCAAGCCATAGGTTAAGCCTGGAGGATCACAAACAACTTGACAAAAAAAATGTCTTGGAATCTCCAAGAGTATAAGTCAACCCTATGATCCTCAACTCATCCTAAAGGAGGGAATTTGACCCCTTGAGAAGGCTATATAAAGAGTACTTCAACTTCATTTGGACACATACACACAAGTTCAGTCTACAAGAAAGAGTTCAATCTATTGCTAGGATAGGGAGAAGAAGGAGAGCAAAGTTCTAGGAGAAGTTGGGAGGATGAAATTTGTTGTTTTCGAGCTCTACCTCTCTGACACATGTGAAAGTATATGGTTTTTGGGTTGTAGAAACAGGCTAAAATTGAAGGTTAGAGTTGTTGGAGGATGAAGTGCAAAATCTATAGCTGGAAGAGGGAAAACCCTTGTCTAGAAATCATTGACCTTGGGAGAGTTGTCTTGCTCTAAGTAGGTCTTAGAGGGAGGTTGTATTAGGGTTTCCAAGAAGATGCAAGGACAAAGTAGTTGGGCCAAAGTAGCAGGTCGAGTAGTAGTAGTTAAGAATTTGAAGTTGCAGGTCAAGTAGTGGTACTGAAGCTAACAAGTCAAAACTACAAGGAAGAAGCAGTTCCGTGCAGATTCAAGGAATAAATAGAGGAAGGGATGACTTGGTACTAGGAGAAGGACTTGGTCTAGGTATTGGGTCATTGTATCTCATTTGAAGTAGATTCTAAGAATAGAAGAGATTTTGGGTTTTCCCCTTGGAGGGGTTTTTCCCTGGCTAAGAGCCTACATCTGTATCCTCTTTTGTTGTTTCTATTAATTGATATTGTTTGATGAAAAGAAATAAGTAAAGAATACAAAGAAGATAACTAAAGATTCACAAGAAAGTATCAATGTTAAGAAAATAAGTTTAATAAGTTATCGCTTTACATTTTCTAGCATGATATCAGAGCTAAAGTGAGTAAGGAAGGAAATTGAAAGGACACTAGAAGAAGTTACTTGTCAAGGGGAAAGGGAAAAAGAAACTCTCAAAGTTTTAAGAAGAAGACTACAAAAAATTTATCTCTTGAAGGAATCTAGTTGAAGACTCATTGGTAGAATACCTTCTGATCTAGGGTTATTACATTATAGTACATAAAGGATTACATCAATCTCACAAGAAGGGTGTTTACCTTGCAAAAGGAAGTCTATTTGGAAGGAATCAATCTTAGAATTTGTTCAGGGAAGTCCCTTAAACAATCTTGAGGGCATCAAATAGGTTGGAGGCATATCCAAAAGAATAATCTTGATATTCAAGTAAGTATCATATTACTTCATAATGGTTGAACCTTCAAGTCATGTAAGTTATTTATGCAAGGAGATAAATAAGCTCATTGGGGCATACAATTATTTGGCAAGGAAGAAGAGGATTGACTTGATACTAACAAAACAAGAAGTGATGGAATATCTCACTGGAAAAATTACTAAACATAGCAAATAAAGGACACGAGAACTAGAAAAATACAAGAAAGGGGAAGTAAGAGCACACAAGATCATAATTGAATCAATCAAGGATTCTCTTGTTCCTTTTGTGGCAAATTTGAAGACTTCCAAAACAATGTATGACAAGCTAGTAAATTTGTACTCTGTAAGTACAACAAGCCAAAAGATGTCTTTGTGTGATAAGCTATATAAAATTAAGAAATCGAAGGATGAGGATATGAAATCCTTCCTCATGAGAGTATCTTAGCTAAGATACCACTTGCAAGGACTTGGGGAACCGATCACTGATTCAGAGGTAACCATATGTGTTCTAAATGCCTTACCACCATAATGGAGAAATTTCACAATGCGAGACTACTCCAAGAAAGACTCAACTCCCTTTGATGAGTTGAGGGCACAATGCGTACTGGAAGAGTCAATGATCAAGGTCAAGGATGACATTGGATCTGATGAGCCAACTCAATCCTTTCTAGCCCGAGTCCAGAAGATGAAGAAGGGAAAGTTTGACAAGTCTAATAAGAAAGATATTTCCAAGGTGAAATGCTTCAAGTGTCAAAATTTTGAACATGACAAGAGGGATTGTCCAAACCAATAAAACAATAAGAGAAAGGATAGGAGTGAAGCTCATGTAGCCGAAGGAACAGGAGAACCTAAGAAGAAGTAAAATAAGGATGAACTGAAGGATATTTACTACTAAATAAGGTTCACTAACTTGTAGGTTCTTTATGAATGTTTTCTGTTAGATGATATGTTTTGCATAAGCATTATATGATAGAATAATATGATGGTAGAATCTTTGGAATTTATATTATTATTTTGCTTGGTAAAGATCACCTAGGATAGAATTTTAGACCATTTTGCGCAGTGTTTATCTAAATATTATCTAACTTTATGTTAGAATTTGTCATCTTGTTGAAATGGATCAGTATGATCCGAGAAGGACCATCATCTTGGAAAGTCCTTGGGAAGAGGATCTTGACAGGAATAATATGTATTCTATGTAATGTGGAAACATACTAGTGAAAAAAGGATGAAGGGTTGTAATGGGTCATGATACAAACCTTTTGGTTACATTTGTGGATAATTAGATGATTGGATAAAAGCATGAGAATGCATGTTTGGATAAAATTCATGTGTATGAGAATCTAGTGAAATAAAGTTGGTTAGAAAGATGTGATGTTGGAAAATAATAGAACTTGACTTAGTTAAAAATGCATAAAATATTAGGACTTTCTCTAGAATATGTATTTGATATTGATTAACATCTAGTATAATCTCTGGAAGAAAAATTGTAACTTGGTAATGAAGTTCGATCCTTGGGCACTTTAATGCAAGAAGGAAAATTTAAGTGGAGATGGTGGATGAGGATGTTGATGGAAGGAGAAGGTCAACATGATGAAGTAAGTCTATTTAATTTATGGTATGGTTATCTGATTAACATATTATTCGCTATTGGGAAAATGATGTTGTAGGAATACATGATGACAATTGAGGCAAGTTCAACTATATAAGGAAAGCTCAATATCTGATGCTTGGAAACTATGAAGTCAAGATGAGTCAGTCTTGGGAATGAAAGGGTAGTTGTGCAAGAACAAAACCTTGAGGGTCGAAGAAAATCACTTTCATGAGGAAGTCGTAATCAGAATAAAGACTGGGAAGGTTATATGGAATTCATTTGTGTTAAAGAAAGAAAGTGATGAGAAAGAAATATGACCTGGATCCTATCACAAGAATGAATAGTGCAAATGGTTCCATGATACCTCGAAAAGAAGCAAGCTCAATGCAAGAGATGCGAAGGAAAGAGGGAGCCATGTAGCTATGGAGAACTAGTAGCTGCTACTCTAATGAAGACAAGCTATACGACTTGTGGTGTTGGCTTCCATCAGTGAAAAGAAGCCTGTAAACTCCTATGGATTTAAGAGGGAGTAAAATGAGTCTCCTTAAATAGCAGCAAGGATCTATTCTCAAGATTAAAGGAGAATATGAATGTATTCTCTATTTTAGAGGGAATGATATTTGATATAACATGTGCATTCTCTTCTTCAGATGATGAAGAGAGAATGATGGAGGATTGGACAAGCATATATGGTTTCCTTGAGGATATAAATTCCAAGAAAGGAATGGGATTTGAGGATAGGACATGAATCCAAGAGAAGAGTGGTCAAAGAGGACTAATATTCTTTGAGGACTCAAGTATGGAGATCCAAGATAAGAATAGCCCTAAAAGGACATACCTTGTGGACATATTAATGGGGTATGTGCCTTATAGAGGTAGTGAAATATAACACATAAAGGCTTCCAACATAATGCTCTTGAATAAAGAAGACCTTGTCCAATTAAGCCTCAGGGACAATGCTAGTCATAATGATGATGCTTACATTATAGCTTATCAATCCATCTCTTCTTGAGAAATCTTCAATATGATATGTGATGTTGTGTTGGTTGTAAACTTATGAATGCATCACTAGTTAAGAGGGAGTGTTGAAGAATGTAACTAGTTTCAATCCTCATAATTGTTGTACTCATTTCTATATGTATCCTATGTAACAAACAAGAAAAAGAAAAGAAAATTATTATTATTAAATCACAGGTTTCATGCTCATTATTGATGGTATTTAGGTGAAATCATGTTATTCATGCTTATAGGGTTTTTTAGGTCTTAGGATTTATTGTCATGAGCCAAAGGATTCAACATCATGTTTAAAAGATCCTTCCGGGAAATTTGTAATTCTAAAAGAAAATTATTTTTTAGTCTAGAAAGTCCTGTAATCTCCAAGAGTACAAGTCGACCCTGGGATCCTCAAGTTGGCCTAAAGGAGGGAATTCAACCCCTTGATAAGGTTATATAAAGAGCAATTTGACTTCATTTGGACAAACACATACAAGTTCGATTTACAATAAAGAGTTCGATTTACAATAAAGAGTTCGATCTATTTCTCAGAGAGGCAGAAGAAGGAGAGCGAAGATCTAGGAGAATTTGGGAGGACAAAATTTGTTGTGTCTGGGATTTATCTCTATAACACATGCAAAAGTATAGGGTTTCTAGGTTGCAGAAACATGCCGGAATTTAAGGTTTGATTCGCTGGAGGATGAAGTGTAGAATCTATAGTTGGAAGAGGGAAAACCCTTGTCTGGACCTCGTATACCTTGGGAGAGTTGTATTTATATAAGTAGGTATCAAAGGGAGGTTGTATTAGTGTTTCCAAGAATTTTCAAGGACAATTAGTTGGGACAAAGTAATAAGTCGAGTAGTAGTAGTTAGGAAGTCAAAGTTGCAAGTCAAGTAGCAATACTAAAGATGGTAGGTTGAAACTACATGGAAGAAGAAATTTGGTGCATATTCAAGGAAGGACTAAAGGAAGGGTTGACTTGGTACTTGGAGAAGGACTTAGTCTATAGATCGAGTCATTGTATTTCATTTGAAGTAGATTCTAATAAGAGAAGAATTTATTCTTTCTGCTTGGCCTTCAAGATAATACCATCATATTTGACATGTACATCATTAAGCTAGAGCTCAACTTTTTCAAATATTTTCCAATGCTAATCTCATCAAGGAAGTTTTAAGGTAAAAAATCAATCTCAAAACGAAAAATGTACTAATAAAATCAACTTCAAAAGAACTAGTATAATTCAAGATGATGGTATCATCTCCAAAGAGTAAATATTTTTGTAGGGAAAATAAGCAAAATACTTTTTTGATTGTATTTATAGTTTATCTCCTTATAGGTTTATTCAAATTTAAAATTTAGGCACCCATTGGATGTGGAAATTTGGAGTGAATTTTTCATCCAACAAGTACCCACTCATGCTTTTAAATAAAACCACAAGAAAAAAAATTGAAAATACACAAAATATGTGTTTTTTCAAATTTCAGCGTGGATCTAGTGAAAAGTATGCAAACTAGGTACTCAATGCATTTGAAATGATGGGGAATTCCATCCACATCCAAATGATTCTTACACTTGACATGTGAATAAATATACAAAGAGATAAACCGAAAAAACAATAAAAAATGTTTTCTTCCTTTTCCTTTAAAAATAGTTTTTATTTTATTATTTTTCTTAGGAGGCCTATTTTTTAGACCTCAAAATTTCCCTAATGTGAATTTATTATTTATTCTCCTTTTAAACCTATAATGTGATGCTACCAACCACATTCTTGATTCCTTCAATTCTAAATCAAACTTCTACTTTTACCTCATCAATACTAGCCTCTTGAGCCTTCTTAAACATTTCCTCAAGTCTTTTGGTAATATTCTTTTCAACAATTTTGGCGGTATATTTATACTTATTCTTTGATTTATACTCTTTTAGATGCAATTTCATATGCTTAAGGTTGCTAAGGTATTGGTTATACTTATAAACATTTCCATTTATTCATCTTTCTTTTTTACAACTCTTTCCTCAACTAACGAATCATCATTTTCCCAATTTCATTTGCAAATATTATTTTGTTTCAATTTATGAGCCTCCTTAATAATTGCTTCATTAAGAGTTCATTTTTAACAACTCATCACCCTTTTTCTTGAGATTTTCTTTTGCTTCTTTCAATTCATCTTGAATTTTATTCTTAGCCTCCATTTTTGAATCCCTCATCCATCTTCTTGAGAATATTTTTTCAATTTCAACCACTCTTGAGCTTCACCATTGAAACAAAATCCCAACTAATTGAAATTTCTCCTTTGAAATACTCATCCATTATTTAGGATTAAGTCCCAACTTTATTTCCCAGAAAAATGGTAATGATAATAGTCTTATTTGGGTTCTATTATCACCGAAGTTAGAAACCTTATGAAAGTCCCAACCGGGGTGCCACGAGGGTGAACACAATTGGGAAATGTAGCACTATTACCTTAGCATGATTTCCCCTTCACTTTAGGCTAGCTCCTTGAAGCCACATGGGCTATCCAAACCTGTGGAAGCAAAGCTTTAAAATGTTTCATTATAATGCACAATATTGTTCAATTCAACAAGCACACACCTCAATATATGGTTAGACAAACTGGTGCGAAGTGATATGATGGTTTAAGTATATTCAACAAGAAATTAGGGAATAACCACCACAATATAATGAGGGTTAGGATATAATTCGTAAGTGTTAGGTTTGAAATAAAGATATGTTACAACAAAAAATAACAACCATCACTTAGATCTCACTCAATAAATACAAAAAAATTACCTTTTAGTTTAAGAGAGTGAAATATGATTACCTAAGCCAAGAAAAAAAGATATGTCTGAGTTTCCAATTGATAATATGGATGAAATATGACAACCTTCTTGTTGTCCCCAAGTTCCAAAATCTTATTTATGATTAAAGAAATGCAGAAAATGCAAATTCAAAGTGGGAGAAAGCAACCCAAGAGTGCTAAAAATCACTTAGAATAATGGACCTTAGTTCCTTTTGTTAAGGAAATGCATATAAAATTTAAAAAGAAGCTTAACAATGATTAATTACAAGTCTAAATGATAAATAACAATGTAATTAGTACAAACTTGCAAAAAGGGGTGGTGAATCCCATAGAGTGTCACTAAAAATTTCAAAATTGAAGTATAAACACAACTAAGCACTTAATACATGAATTACACTATTATATCGTGTTACATAAGCTTTAGAAACAATATAAAAATGAAATATAAGCTAGGGTATAGTTAGAATGCACTTTCTAGGGTTAAACTCTAGCTTTTAGGGTTTCACTACACTTAATTTTTTGGTTGCAATTCAATTTACAAAATTGGTAAACACATTAAATCAACTCATAAAATGTTAGATGATACCTTCAAGCATAAATTTGTGGGGTTGTTTTTTCCTTCTCAGGGTTATAATTAATCAATTAAGCATAAACAAAAGACAAATATGTGAAGAAAAATGAAATAAATTGTTTACTTCGCAATATATATATATATATTATATATATATATAATATAATATATATATATAATATATATAAGGAACAAAAAAAAAATGTTTTTTTAGTGTTTTAGGTAGGTTATTAGGAGTTACACTTAGTGCCTTGTCTCCACTTATGATTATGGGGCCAAAAATAATGGCCCTTTAGGATTTGGTTATCCAGTGCTTATGGATTAGAGTGGAAGACTAGAGCTTGGAGGTTAAATAGTCCTTTGTCTAATCAAGACAAGTCATAAGAACCAAAGCCATACAAGAAGGGTTTCCTTAAAGCAACAGCCTTCACCAACAAGATCAATGACAAAGTGGAAAGTGTAAGGACCATATTAAGACTTTTTTTTTTTTTTTTAACACAGCAATTACAACCAAAAAAGAAACGCATTGAGATTTCAAATTCATTCAACACACACATTGCTGATACTCATTTCAGGAACATATCAAAACATTTACATACTTTTAACTAAGATCAAGTAGTAACGAAATACATATGTACTGTTCACCAGAAGGCGAGACTCCGCTTGCTCTGTTGTTGCTGATATTCCCTTGTTGCCGGTCACTTCTGTGAGTGAATGATGACGCACTTGATCCGAACGTGAAGACCCACCAGTTAACCTCCCAGCCTACTCCTTGGGTACTCTTCTTCCTCGCGGACCCCCAAGCTGCAATGGGGTTGTACAATGGAGGAAGGATCTAGCTCAAGAGTCCCCTCTCCAAATATCCTCTACCTCACCAAATTCACTATAGCTTCGTAATCACTACTCTGACATCATATCATCCATCGAACAATAGGGTTCCAAAATTCCCCTCTCCCATGGCTTGCCCCTTCTTTTGTAATAGTCCTCCTAGATGACACTTGGCATGTCATGCATAATTATAATATTTTTTTTAATTTAATAGCTTGATTATTCACCTACCCATGTGTCACTCTCTCATCAAGGGTCACCCAAAATTATTTACTTAACTTTTTTATTTAAAACTAATATTTTCCTCACCTCACAAGATTCCTATTTCTTCTCCTAGTTGTCTCTTTATTCCCCCCATTTTATTCCTTAAATTGTGTTTATTACTTGAATTCAATTAATGAGTCAAGATTTTATCCCCAATCTACTCCCTAAATTAACTCAGGTTATCTCTTAGATGGATATTCTTATGTTGGTTGATGCCACAAGGAGCTTCTCCACATTTCTCTAAATTTAATTTATTATTCTTATTTTAATTCACCTTCTTCTTTTCTTAATTAGGTTTAATTAGTTTAGGATTAATCTTTATCCTTACAATTATGTTCGTCTTTCCCTTTTTTCCTAATTAAACCACCTAATCTACCTAATATTTTCCAACATGGGAAGGGTAGAGTTTTTAAGGTACTCTATTTTATTTCTTCCTATGATCTTCCTTATTCCAAGTTTTATTTTTGATTTAATTACCTTGGTTTCTAATCATCATTTACCCTTGATGTAAATTTACCTAGTTTTCATTCCTTACTTATATTTATTTATT